>VNJO01003347.1:0-68414 GCA_008042535.1 Drosophila tani | reverse complement strand
ATTTGTTATCAAGTCAATTACTTTGATATCAAAAAAGGTGCAGAAATATTCTACAGGTGTCATTACGCTACCGACTTGGAGTTTATCGTCTGCTTCCCAAATACTTTTTGGAGCTTCAAATGGCCTTGTTCTCCATTTTAATGTCTTGGGATCAACTTTCTCAAAGCAACTCTTAGCCACAGCACTAGGTTCCTGGTTACATTGTTTATTGATAAAGTCGTCAATATATTTAATCTCTATTGATTCTCCTTTGTGCACGATATCTTTTAAATTCTTCTCCAGCACTGCAGAGATGTCTTCCATTTCATCACCACTTTCTTCGTCAGTGGAGGCATCCCAATCGAAGTTAATAATCCTCTCAATGTAATCATTTGATAAACCTTTCTCTTTCGGTCTCATACTATGGTGTATATATATTGTGTATTGCAATGGCCCAAAGTTGCCCACAAGCAACTTTACAACTTTGAAAATTCGTCACCTCGTTATTATTGAAAATTAATTAAATTAAATCTTAGCAAAGTTTTACTTATTCATTGATTAACAATATTTCATGTATACTTTTAGCCTTTTTATATATATTTTATGAGTAAATCAGTCACTTTAAATACTCTTCAGAATTTCACAACAATTTTTTTCACGACGCACGTCTAGTCTGTTGAAAACAATTTCGTCAAATGATGCGCAAATTCGTTTTTTTTGTATCACATTATGAGTTTACACATGCAAGCACCGTTATGTCGAAGAATGAGCAAAAAATAATAGAAGAAACGATTACCGTTAGCCGTTAAACATTTGAAATTGCTCACAGGCAACGCTGGGGTCGAATGGGTTAAACCAAAGCTTAAATAACACTCTGACTTTGTTTTTAAATCCATAGAATCCTCACGGTGTATCTCCTGTTTCAACCCCGGTTTTCTGTATCCCGGGGCCATTATTGTTGATTGCTTATTCATGCATTCAGTCATTTATTCATATGCCTGAGAATCTTGGGCGATGAGCACTTTGCTTGTTTGCCTTGTTATCAAAATGAAAGTTTTCCGCTTTCCGTTCTCAGTTCTCTGTTTTCAGTTCTCGCCTTTCTGTTTTCCATTCCTTGTCCCCGAACTAGCCCAAATTAATTGCGCCGCCCGAGCGCCTGTGCTGTTTATATTTTAAATTAATTATAAATATTTATTTATCCTGATTAGTTAAGTGGGTGGTCGGCACTCCCTTTCGCTGGTCTTACTGCCTCCCCGTCTGGGCTTAACCAAATTGATTTCGGTTTATTTTAGCACTGCACAGCGCTTTTGCGGGGCCATCGATTACAAAGCGTTGGCTTTAAGGCCATCCGAGTAACCAATCAGCCGGCGGCAATGGAAACTCAATTGCACACGCCTGCTGTCCATTAGTCTTGGCCTACACTCAGAAATTTCCTTCGATTTTCTTGTGAAACATGAAACCAAAATTTGTATTAGGAAACACTGCTATTATGTACGGATTCTTTGGGTTTTAAGGTATTGGTGGTCTTGCAGGTGTACTAGTATCCTAAAGTATCTATACTTTAATGAACCAAACCTGAAGATCCAAAGTCAAACACAGATGATCCTTTTAATTATAAATACCAATATATTGATTCCTTCGATTCTAAGGGATTAAATATTTTAAATATATCAAGAATTTCTATCAAATCTGGAGTTTGAGCTTATAAATAAAGCACCGTTTAAATCTACAATGCATTTTAAACGAAACAAATGTTGGCTTTAGGGGTTTTGTGTGTGCTGAAAGAGCCTCTTAATAAAGTTTAAAAGTTTACAAGATTTTTATGAACTTTATATCACATTTAAATATAAAAGAAAGTCAAGCTTCAGCTTTTAAAATTGAATTTTCAGGTTATATATTGGCTAAAAATATTTTAATTAAGCTTTTCGGCAAAATCCTTTACTCAATTAACTGCGACTTTCGCTCTCTGTTCCTTTATCTGACTCTGGTGCCTTCTTGCTAACCAGATTCATTTTTCCCATCCCGTGTCTTGCTCTTCTTTGTGGTTTCCTATAATTGATGGCAGCATCAATTTCCAAACGAAATAATCAAGCAATACAGGAACCGAGAAAAGCTGGCCACGAAAAAAGTAGCCACAAGTGCTCGTCGACCGTACAGCGTACCCGTACAGTGCGGGATGTGCATGTATGTCCGGCTCACGTAGCCCGATTTGCCATGTTCGCTGCATACTTCCGTGGGCCAAAGTTAATTTCAGGTTTAAGTGGCAGCGACTGCAGCTGCAACTGCTGTGCAGTCGAATTATTGAAGGCAAGGCAGCCAAAAAAGGCGATTGGAGCTGGAGGGCGGCGAAAACGTTTAAATGAAAAACACGAGTCAATTTATATTGCGCTGACGTACCACCACGACCGCCACCCGACTTTTCAGCCCCCCCCTCGGTTGCCATTTAATCTTCTTCCATTTCTTGGCGCTATTTTCAAATGTTTTTCTTTGCTGTTTAGCCATTTTTTGCTGGTGTGGCAGTTGTAGCGCTTTAGACGTGGCACAAAAAGACCAAAAACCCCAAACCCAGCGTTGTGTGTGCATTCTTTTTTTTTGGCTTTGGCTGCCCATGTGTGTTTGTCTCTCTGTACATGGTTTATTTTCTTATTTTTTTGTGTTTTTTTTTTCCTGCCAAAGCTGTACAAAAATCTGCACAAAAATGCACGGAAATTCATCTTGATTTGTGTTGAGCGTTTTTATTTATTTTTTCTGTTGGTCCGACTCTCCCCCTGTATATCTTATTCAAGGGCTAAAACTGCAGCAGTTTTTTCATTCAGCACATCTCTATATCACTTTGGTTTGGCGGTTTGTCTTCTCTGCTTTATCCCGGTTTTTTTATGCACTGAGAAACAATTTATTTAATATCCAAATATTAAATTATATTGTTTGCCCAGCCTAACTGGTCTCTCCGAAACCAAGGCTTAGATCGAGTTTTAAAATTAATTTTATAAAAATAACTTAGAAATAAAATAAAAACATAAATATGTTTTAATGGCTCAAACCATTATCTTATTGATCTTTTTTATCTTTTTACATATTATCGAATTTATAACTTTAACCTTTTTATAAGACTCCTAGGATTAATATGCGTTCAAAAGATAATAATATTGTCACCAAACTTGTTAACTCCAGCTCTTATAGTCTGTAAGATCTGTTGTTTCATATGGATCTAGAATATATATTCTATGAGGTCAGAGATGCTTTCTTCTATCTGTTAAATACAAATCTCAATAAGTTCTTTAAATCTAATCAAATTTTCTCAGTGTAGGACTTATTTTTTTTTGTGTGGGCTATTTTCCCGGGGGGCGTGGTGTACTAAATCAGAGACATTTAAGCGCGTTTTGTTAAAAGTCACTTACTGCACTCGACCATGGCTCATTTGCCGGCATCTACTTACCACAGAAAAGGCACAGCAGCATTAGCCATTGCAGGATGTTGCTGCCGTAGCTGCAACTATTGTTGCTGCTGTTGTTGCTGTTACTGTTGTTGCTGTTGTTGCTGCTGCTGGTGATTTTTGTGCGACAGCGACACCTACGCATTGCCGCTGACGCATTGTCTGTTGATGGCAACATGTTGCCCACTTTGTGACTGTGCATTTCCGCGTTTTCCGAGCTGCACTTGCAGGTTGCTGGCGTTGCTCTGTCTGTTGCTGTTGCTGGGGCTCCTCTGAGTGATGTGCTTAGGGTTGATAGTGTCTGCCACATTGTCAGCGTTGTCGGACACTAATTAAGTGCGAAATGAATGTCGCCTTGTCCCGGCAAATCTTTGCTAAATTATGCTAATTTATTTGCCTAGAGTTACTTGCTCTCTGGCTAAAAATTCTCTTGGTTAATTATTCTTATATGGCACACACTTTGTTACGTATTTTGATTCGCTGTTTGTTTGTATTTATTTTGAATTTATTTTTCGTATTTTGTTATTTTTTCGACGTCACTCTTGGCGATGTGGAAGTCTCCCTTATTGCCGCCCGGCGAACGCGTCACGCAACCGTCAGAATTGCGACTGAACGCACAAATGTTGCGGCCGTCAGTGGATGTTGCTGCTGTCAGTTGGAGTTGCTGCTTCTGCTGCTGCTGCTGCTGCTGCTGTCGGTGTCTTCCAGCAACATGTTGCCTGGAAAGTGTCGATGGCAATGTCTGGCGGTTGCTCTTCCGCGAAATTGTTTGTCTTTTGACATTTATTGATGTTTTTAGTGCTTCTCCTAATTACTTCATATGCTGCACGAGAGCAAAAGCTACGCCCTGCAATATAGTGGAAAAGAATACTTCAATTAGTTGTTGACACAGGCAGAAATATTAGTTTTATGGCCGCCTCGTAAAGTGCACAAAGTTCCAAATAAAAATTCCGACGATCGTCACGTGCCGCGACCGTTGCCCGGATTGATTTATGCGTCGAGGGATGAGGACGGGGACTCATCACGACCCTACCCGAGATAGGAAATATCAATGCCCATTTGACCTTACTCAAATCGCTTTGGAGCGCCCAAAAATGCGACCCGGGGACTAATTAGCAGCCCGTCTCCGTCCACTCGAAGGCATCCAATTTGGATTTGCTTATTTCGCTGGCCGCCAGCAATTGGGTTTTGCATTATTTACGACTTTCCCCGATGCTCAATTATGCGCTTCAATGCAGGAAGCCCCACACTGGCCGCCAGTCCTTCAAACTATCTATCTGCCCTCTAAAAAAAACAACAAAAAGAAGAGTTCTGCATATCGCCGCTTCCTGTTTTTGGCATTGTTCAGCAATTGTGTCGTAAACAAAGATTTCTCACACAGTGAGAAATGTGAGATAAACTGTAATTTTTTTAAAGTTAGATATTGCAAAGGTTTTGATTATTATGCAACGTTATTCAAGGCCTTATATTATTTATTTATAATTAAAATCCATGAGTAAGTAAATTTGTTTATATATTTAAATAAGGTCAAAGATTATCATTAAAGAAATGATTTTGGGCAGGCAAATTAATAATAAATTGAAATACAAATTCCATGAACTATATGAAAATAATTCAAGTCTTATATTTGTCATGAATATACAGAAACATATTTACAACGATTTCTCTTTAAAATTTTTATCTTTAGCATACAAAAAGTTTAAAGAGATTTCTTAATGAGTTACTCAGAGTAATTATGATAAATGTTTTAATGGAAAAATGCATGCTAATAAAAATAATTTTAGCCTATGAATTGACAACGTATTGTGACTTTCCCGAAGTGTAGTCAAAGTTTGGCTAATAGCTGGGCCCAGCATCAGCAGCGGCATCAGCATTGTTCCATGCATTTCCAGCTGACAGAAAATCGTGCGCTGAAACCAAAAATCACTTCCGCTTGGTCATCGGTTGTCTGGTATCCCGAATTGGGGGATGGGAAGTAGAGGGTTAAGCCGATTGGTGGGTTAAGGGGGATATAAAGGCATGCACTTCACACATCATTTCCTCTGCTCAACATTTATTATGCCATTTGTGTGAGACCGAATTGTCACAATTAGCGGGAAAGGGATGCATGCTGCGGCGCTCTCTATATATAGACCTTATCCCCTGATTTTTCACAGAGTTTTCCCTCATCACTTTCCCCCACTTGCCCCCGCCCTGTGCCGCTCACAAAGAGCCCTTGAATGCATTTATAATATTTTGTCATTGTCTCGACCGGCGTTTGCTGCATTTTTATTAATTTGTTTGTCATATTTTCACGTTTGTTTATTGATTAAAATGTGTGCACAGGCGTCTGACGTTTTTGTTGGCCGAGGAAGAGGGGGATTCCGAGTTCGATGCCGAGTCTGCTGCCAGCCGTTGTTGATACTGTTGCTGCTGCTGCTGCTGCTGCTGCTGTTGTTGGATCTGCGGTTCTTGCTGCTGTTGTAAACATGTGTTGCCAGCAACATTATCACTGCTGTTGTTATTTTTATTCCCCGACTGCGGCCCCACTCCAACCCTCCGGCCCTGTTTGCCGTCTGGTATTTTAAATAAAACATCAATTTTTGTAATTGTTGGCTCGGCGTGAAACATTCTATTGCCCCATCTTTCCCACTGTGCCTTTGTTTACCTAGGCTACAGTTGCAATAATTCTCCTTTTCCCCCAACAATTCCCGCCCCTTACCGTGCCCCATTTTGTTTGTACAAATTATTATGAATGATAATTTTGTCTGTCGCATTTTTCATGCATTTTTCCATCCTCTGACGCTTTTATGGCCTTCCATTGTTGTTTTTATGCCTGTGGCTTTGTTTTATGCATTTCATAATTAATTGTGTTTGACATATTTTATATGTTTTCCCTGCTATTCCCTGCTCTTGGGTTTTTTATGTGCAGGCCAGGCCTGCTGTTCATGTTTTCATATTTTGATTGATTTTGCCTAATATTTTGCCATTTATCATTATTGTAAAACGAAATTGGAAGGATAACAAAGAAAGAAGGGGCAAAATGTGGCAACCCGCAAGAGTGTTGAAGGGGAGAAAGTCATGTAAGTATAGTATTTTTATTTTCCCCCATTGTAATCTGTAGCAATTAAATTGTGTCTTGTGTAATTAAATGTTAATTATTATTTACTATTAATTGTATTAAAATCAATCATCAGCGTTCTGAGTTAAACAAATAATATTAATTTTAACCCAAAGCTGATATTAATATAGTTTATGGGCATATTTATTGTCTGATAAGCGGAATTGGTTATTTAACATTGTTATTTATAATAACGAAAATTATTAAGTGTTTGGTTTCGCAACTTTAAATCAGCACTCATCAGCATCAAGTAGAACTTCAGAAGATAATAAAATGTTTTAGTTCGGTTAGATTTATAAACATTTTTCTTATTATTATTATTATTACACAAAGGACTTAACATTAATGGTCGTTGTCTAAACAGAGCATTGAATCTATTTATAATTTTACGCAGAAATAAACCTACCACAATGACATAGAAAATAAATAAAAGAAAAATAGCAAAAACCCTCCGTTTGGCCCCCTTTGTCATCGTACTTAATTCTATTCATTTTAATTAGCTCTGATACAATTATTGGGCTTAACCTCAGCGGCCCCAACCGAAGCAGTCACTGTCAGGCCGACAAAACATTTGGTGTTTTAATTGTCATCTGGGCCATTCGTACATTCCTCGGTTGGCAATTGTGAACTTCCACATATGTAACTGTCGCTTGTCGCTGGCATATTTTGGCCAAAAAGACAAATGACAAAAGACAATTAGCTAACTGAAGGGAGGAAGCCTCCGAAGCCGAAGCCTCTTAGACTTTTCGCCATTGCGAGTTGCGTTTAATTAAAAGCAGATTAGCATTGCGCGTGCACCGAATTTGCGTGGCTGCGTGGGGTGGCGTTTTTCGGGCAGTCGGAAAAGCCACTTTCCGTGGAAAATTCCCGAAACCCCCGCTACATTTTTCCGAGTGGCCTGGGTTGGGTACACTCAAACTCATTCTCCTGTTATGCCATTTCAGGCGCATTTGTCTGGAGACATTGACAATGACAGCGGCTCAAGAGTGCCGGCTGCCTATGTACGTACTTGCCATGTATCCGAGCTGGGAGTCGAGGCGGTCGTGTGCTCTGTGTGGGGTTAACTGTCTCAGACAATTGCCGGAATAAAGCCAACGCCATTTCGAGTGCCTGCTCCTGGGCTCCTATGCTCCTGGGCGGCTTCTTCGCTTCTTTTCAAACCCATCTACCAGCGCTTCTCTCGTTACTTTTAATTCCAGCGCTTGAATGGTACATTTTTATGCATACTTCTCGCTTGCAACACTCCTTGAGGAAAATGTGGGAGTTAAAAGGGGGATTGTCTTGTCCCGCTGCACTCAAAAGAAAAATCTACAGACAAAGGAGTGGATTTAGGAGAGGGTTTTTGGGGGCTATTCCTTTATTATAATTCTTCTAATACCCTTCAGAGCTCTTTTTTTTAATAGTTCTAAAATTTCTTTTTTCCCCTCAATTTAATATCCCACTCCTTCTGTCGCTCAGTGTGCAACTTCTCCTTGTTACTCGCCGCATCAGTCACCGCTCACTTGACACATTTCGCCTGGCATGACGCAATTGGCACGAAGACATGCCCCGCACATGGGCAATAAAAGTTGCCCGGCAACTCCAGTTGTTGCCGCTGCAGATGCTGATGATGATGCCTGCCTGTTCCCGCTGCTGTTCCTGCTGATGACTTAAAAATAGCTACAAGTTTTTCACACCAAATTGCCAGAGCGGCAGCCGCCAACAAATTGAAATGTTGATTTCAAAGTTTCGGGCCTCCAAAGGGGGCAGGGCCATCAGCTGTCAGGTGAGCATGAGAGTCGGACGCGGCCAAGTCCCTCGGATTGTCATAAATCTGTCGCTGCAGTCGATGACATTGATCCGGATGAAGGGGGCGGAGCGGGACGGTGCTCCGGTGTTCCAGTGATGTCACCACCACTGCCGGCTGCTGCAGCGGCATTAAGCCTGCAGCTCTGTCCTCTGGACAATTTAATTGCCTGCTCGCTGTGTTCGCACCAAGTCAAAGATTTTCACATCAGCTTAATTACTGGGACATGCACGTGCCCTTAACCCGTTGGCAACCGTTTGGTAATAAACTTAATTGGAAATATATTGAATTTAATTTAATTTTAAATTTTTAGGAGAATTAAATTTAAAGGTAAAGGTCTCGAATTATTTTAGAAATATAAATTTAATTAAAATCATTAGCAACTTAGGGTTTAGGCTCCATTTTCTTCGAATGTTAAGGCAGAGAAGCTACATCAGCGTTTTCTGTTCGCTCTGCAGCAACATCACATGCAACATCGGCTGGATGCCTGCAATTTGCTGCACTTAATTGCCGCAGAGTGCGCATAAATGCGCTTTTATTAAATACGCTTTAAAATTGATTTTGCACGCCCCATGATCGGCATGTGGTTAACCCCCCGGCAGCCCCCGGCCCGCTGGCCGTAGCTTAACCCTCTTCATGTGGCAACTTTCCCACATTTGCGGTTCCCTCCTCGGCAGCGCGAGCCTTTTGCATGAATGGCCCTTATTCATAATCATATTTTGTGAATTCATACGCATTTATTTTTGTTCTCTCTCTCGGCTTCTGTATATTCTTTTTTTTTTTTTTCTGCTGATTTCGCTGGCAACTTGACTTTGAATCTTTGCGCTGCTGATGCTGCGTCTGCTTCTGTTTCCACTTTTGATGCCGCGAATTAATTAAAAGCCCCGCCCCAAAAGTTTACAGAATAACACTGGGCATTGTTGTTCTCTGGCAAGTGCCACGCCCGTTTTAGCCTTAAGTCCGCGATTCGCTGAGCGTGCGAAATTTTATAAATGAGGCCGAGAAATGCCCGGGAACTTTCAAGTTGAGTTATTCTATGGTTTTTGCGGAACTCGAGTCACAAATAGGATTGCAATGGGTCTGCAGGCTATGTCCTAATGGAGCTCCTGCCCAGCCGCGTAAGGATTTCGGTAACTGATTCCGCCCGTGACCCCCAGCTAATAACATTTGGCCTTTTCCTTTCCTTCTTCTCAGCTTTTTTCTGGCCAAATCTCACACAAAATCCAATTACGCAAAGAGGAAGGTCGAAGCTCACCCACACGCTCACACACACCCGCCACTTGAAATCCAATTTTCATAATAAGCATGAAGGAGAAAAAATAAAAAGGGAGGAGGACGACGACGACGACGACGACTAACGGATGCGAATTTAATAATAATATAATTTCGGCACAATTATCTCAACAAATTAAGCCAAACCGCCGAGCAGTTCAGTTCAAGTGAGCACATCTAACAGGGTTCCCTTGTAATTTTTTGGGTGGCTTTTTTCGTTTCTCTCCCTCTCCCTCCTTTTGACCCACAACGACAGCTCATTTTGCGGGCACATGGGCCTGGGCCTGGGCCTGGGGTCGGGTCCTCGTTCTATGTAATTAAATTGAAATTTCAATATTGCGAGTGGCCTGGCCCCGCGGAAAAAGGAGGCAACCGAGCCGGGGGGGAACCAGAGGAGGAGCCGGCGGAACCGGAGCCAGAGCAGCAGGCCTCCGAATGCCGGCGGAGGACCAGCAGCTGTCGACGTCGCGTTCGGCGAAACCCAGTCTGATTTATAAGCCGTGGCCAAAAATGCTGCAAAATTAAAGTGTAATTTATGTGGCAGCCTCTCGCATATCCTGCGGATCCTGTTTATCCGCCAAGTGCGTGAGTTGGCCGCTGCTAGGCGACCTTGCCAGACGACCCACATCCCACCCAGCCACCTAGCGGGATACTGGAAAAAAAGAAGCCGGAGCTGTTGGAGAAAATCTTAAGAAAACTAGTCAAGCTGTGATTGTTCTTAATAAAGAAAAATATCCTGGCTTGTTAATTTTCTTTATAAATATGCTTTAATTAGAATTATATTTATAAAAATACCTCAGAGTTCCTAGATTATAAGGACAACTTTCGCCGCAGTGCACGAATCAGCGATGTATGTGAAAAAATGAAAATACTTGGCGCTTGGGCTTAATGTTGCCTGGCCAACTTTGACCCGCCAGCACTTCACCTGCCACCCAGGGCCGCCCACCAGTAAGCACCCCGGCCGTACGCAAAGTGTTAATGTGTTTATGGAGCTGGTGACTTCGCCATACGTCCGTGGACCTGTGAACCCCGAACCCAACTCTGGTCGCCCATCCTGCTTCCTGCCTGCTTCGAGTGTCCTTTGCTCTTTTGCGCCGTTTGCCACTTGAGTTATTTAAATTGCGTAAGTGGAGCTGGCAGCGGGGCCAGAAAAAAGATTGATAAAATATGTTAATTGCGCTTGTTGTGCCTTGGGGCGAGTATCTGCAGCGGCAGCGGCAGTTCTTGCATGAAATTGTCGCCAACAATGCTGAAAAGTTAATTTTCTTGGCATTCTTCAGCTGTCGGCTGAATTAAAGGCGTTTTAATTATGTTTATTGCATGCCTTGAGTTGCCATGGGGGTTTGCTTCTTTGTGGCCCTTGGAGCAATATCCCAAGAGGGACATGTACTCCTCTCCTGACCATCTAATAAACCCGATTGCCATGGCTACTATCTTGATTTCGACTTCTTTTAGGGATAGGCGTGTGTGATTTTCATTTGCTTAATCCTTTTCTAATTAAGTAGAGGAAAGGAAAGGATTGGAAAAACTAATTACCTTTTTTTCTTTCTTTTAAGAACCTTATAGTTTTCCTCTTCGATTTAGTGCAGTCACAAGCAACCGTGGCGATTTGCAAGTTATCGAATTACTGACCAGAAAACGCCCCAACCCAGCATTAACCCTCAATTATCTACCCCTGGATAAGTTATGGCCAATATTTAATGAGCAATTGTTTGCCCACAGCGGGTGGTGCAATGGGGATATGAATGAATTTTCGGGGTTTCGGTGTTTTGGGGGTTTTGGGGTGGATAAACTATCCCCTCGACCAAAAACAAAACCACGGACAAAGTTTGCCGCCCACCTGCGGTGCTGATTGTTCCAAATAACCAGCAATTATTTCAATTATAACTCACTCTCCTCGCTCGGTGGGTGGGTGTGTGTGCTCCTGATATATGTATGTAGGGACAGCACCTCCTGCAACTCTCTCATTGCCTTGTGAACAACATAATTGGAGGAGCGTCTGGTTGTCTAGTTCAGGCTGCTTTGTTTATCAAGGAAGTTTGCGGCCAAAACTTGTGGATGCCCGCCCTCCCAAGTGTGTTCAGCTGGTGGCTTTAATTTGGGAAGGCAAGGCAAATGGCTCAGTGAAAAAAACCCATTAGGGATAAACAGCTTAAATTGTAAAGATATTATATTACATATATAATCTTCTTGATCAACTTTACCTGTTTAAAAAGGTTATAATATATGTCAAAAGTCCCAGAAACCTTAACTCGGTTTCTTAAGGCATCTTCTGATCACTGAAATGTCTTACTTCTTCCAATTTAAATCCTTAAAATAAGACCTCTTACATTTCCCTCAGTGCAACATTTGCACAAAATCAACAATTTGAATAGTAGTATTGGCAAATACGATTGGACCGCTTTTACGCTTGACCCGCAATCAACACATTGCTTAGTTTAACCTTTGACTTGGAACACGCACGCACACTGGCTCGCTGGCAACACACACATACTCGTACGTGTACACGGGGTCCTGTGAGTCCTTTTCTGCTCTGTTATTGGCAGCCAATCGAAGGCAGCTCGCTCGCTCTCGGTCCTCGGCAATTATCCGTGGGCTTTGCATCTGTTATGCTTGGCTGGGGTCCCGAAAAACCGAGGGTTACATAATCAAAAGCCAGGCGGCGGGCAACAAAAACAAGTAACCGATTCGGGGCATCTTTTCTGTAGCTTGACTTTGCCAGCGATCCCAAGCAGACCAAAAATAAAACTTCCGAGTTGTTTGTTGTTGATGTTTTTTCCCTTTTTCTGAATGTGTTTTGTGTGCTGGGCACTCCATTCTCGTGTGCTTGGGGCAGCCGTGGTCAGAATGGTAGCTTCTAATTTAGTAGTATTACAATTTTTAATATGAAATAAATATTTCAGGAATTATGGGAGATTTTCGAGTGAAATTTAACCAACTTTTAGGTTGAAAACGATGATAAAACGAAAGCAGAGTTTATTATCATTATGCAAACAGATTATACAATTATTTATACGAACTTATTAAGAAGCAAAAGTGTAAAATCTCAAAAATTACATTATTCTAATGCATAGTTTAATATGAAATATTTAACGGAGTTCCAAATAAAATTAAAAAGTGATCTAAAAACCTTCATCTTAATTGAGACTTAAACTAATGACGAGGTTCCAATCAATAGGCTCATTGCTAGTTTTATGGCCTCCGCTGTGTCCGTGTGTCTTGTGTGGGGGAAGTGCGTGTGTGTTAGTGGCTTGTATATATCCTTCCTGCTCCTTTCCTGGCGTCTTTGGCTTTTGTTGACTCAATTTCCGTATTTAATGACCCGTTGCCAAATATGCCTGAAATTTTCAAACCAATTCCAGCTGCTACATGCACACACAACACATATGTGTGTGCACGGGTGTTTGGATTCTTGCCACGGCTATGTGTGTGTGTGTGGTTTCCTGATTGAGTCCAACCAAAATTCAGAGGTTTTCCACTTTAAGACGTCCCACTGTCACCCACTAAATCCAGATTATGCATTATACCAGCGTCCAGGGCAAATGCAAAGGCTTAAGGGCTCATCAAAACATATTGCAGCGCTAATGATTCCGATATCTCCGAAACACCCAATCCGTATTAACCGATATGCTGGGGACGTGGAATGGAAACAAATAACCGAAATGCGATACGCAATTATAGCTTAATCCCTGGCAATAATCAAGCGCTATAACCTCGTGAACAACAATAAGCAACATGTGTGTGAGTGTGCTGTGTGTGGGCGTCGCATTGCTTTTGATAATGGCGCATAAATGTTTTTTAACAACGCCAAACAAAGGCAATCGCAAAGCCCCACAGAAACGCAATCCAAGCCGAATCGAATCGAAACGAAACGAATAACGAAAAATCAAAGGGGAGTTTGAGGACTGCAAATTGTGGGGAAGGGCATCATGGCACATAAACAACAATAAACACGCTTGTCGACCTTCATCGCCCCTTCGAGCCGAGCCAAAGCCACCCACCCACTTTTGACCATATTATAGCGAAAGGATATAGGCACACGCAGAGAAAATAGTGTCAGCGAGGGTTAAGAATGTTAATTTGGACACTAAGGAAATTTGAAGTTTCAACTCTTCTAATTTAGAAATAAGAGTAATTATTTTAAGTAATTTTGTTTAACTTTGAGCTGGAAATTTTCTAGATTTTTTCCCAGTGCCCTATCGCATTGAGTGAGACACCGACTTTGGCATGCATGGGACGTCGTCGTCTTTGTCCTTTGGCCGACTCCTGTTTTCAATCCTTTGCACAAATAAAGTTTTTATGATGGCTATTTGTAACCTTTTTGGATTCCCCCACCCAGCCGCCACTGTTTTCCTCACTCAATACGGCCTAATAGCGGTTAAGTCCCTTTTTGGCCCAAACCCAAAGCCGGCTTTGATTTAAAAATATGTTTTATCCCTCCAAACATTTAAGGGGGAACTGGTTATTGTGTCCCCTTCTCCTTGGACTGCTGTGACGACTCTGTTCGGGAATAATTTCCACCCGATAAGGTTGGTCTTTGTCTTTGGCTGTTTATCTCGTCCTTTTCGTCCTTGTTCCACATTCATTTCCTCATTTTCCTACTGCAATTCGAGATGCCTGTAAAAAATGAATTTTCCCATTGCAGTTCCCTTTAAATTCCAAATGGGATTTAATGCTGCTTCTGCAGACTGAAATAATATTTGATTTGCAACCAGTTTTTTTCCATATTCATTATGCTGCTTAAATACATAATTATTTGGTATTAATTACTATTTGTTTATGCTGGCCAGTCTGTTTGCTTGATTAATTTATTAAATACATTTAATGGCAGCGGGCCATTTTAGCTGTTTGTTTGTTTGCTTAAAATCTTTTAATTACACGTTTTTGCTGCTCACTTTTTGTTGTGTTATTGCTTTTTGCTTCCATGATTGTCAAAAGAAAACTCTTTGAGCCATAAACTGACTGGGAGGAAACTTTTTATGCCTGGCCATAACTTAATTTGGCCATTAAATCCCGTTTTTTATGCTCCGAGCCTATTGTCTAGGCCACCTACACGTCCTGTGAGAACGTCCAAACATGTTTATTTCCTTTGAAATCGTCTTACAAAAGGAATTATGTGCTCATATGTAATAAATTTTTTTATGTAATACGCAAAGTTTTCTGCCGTTTGTACATAATTCGCAACGCCACATAAAATCGGTAGGAAAACGAGACTTGCAAACTACTAAAAAGTCAGTCAGTTAGTTGACATGCCAACGAAATCGAACAACAAACTAACTAACAGTAATAATGAAGTCAAAGTCAAATGAATGAATTGTTGTTAACTCGCATATCAAAATGTGTCAATAAAAAACCATAAAAATATGATTCAAGTCGTGCGTGATGAGCAGAGATCACAGCTTTTCCCCTTCGCCTTTCGCCAAGTTTGCTTCTTCATCAACCAAAAACATGACTATTATTGTCATTCACATTTGAATCGCATTAGAGTGTGTATTTATATATGCTGTATATACACATGGGAAAAATAAAATGTATAATTAAAAATTAAGGAAATAAAACTTGGGTTTTGACGTCTATAAAAACAGCTTAAAGTATGTAAACCTTTATTTTAGTAAATAATACAGCTTGTGTTAAAGTTATCTCAATTAAGTTATTTATTAAGTTATTTTTAAAAATATCTTAAAGACCTTTACTTATTATCTTTAATATAATCTAAAATAAATATATATAAAACACCCTCAATAAAGGCAATCCCTTAAAAATATGTTTATTCTATCAGTTTATTCGATCTCTTTATTGCTAAAAATACATTTCAATCTACAGAAACTCCTGTTTTTCTTTCTCTGCTAACTCGTCTATCGGATTTTTCGAGGCATTGGCTTTAAAGCGAAAATCTCCTCACTTAAATATGTATTTTTTCAGTGCACTGTAGCGTGTTTGTCACACATATCCAATAAATTTACATTTTTATCGAAAAAGTTTCTCCCTGATGTTTTGCTGCTGCTGCTGCTGCTCCACCAAAGCGGAAATATCAAAAATAAATCTTTGGCTTGTTTCCGTTGTTAGAATGCGAATAACAGCGTCTAACGCTTGTAATTGGCTTACACATATACACACACTGATACGGGCACACACACCCACTCATACACACACACACACCAGCTGACACATTTGAAACAAAAACATCAATTTGCGACTTTTAATGGCATCATCATTGACTCAATCAGCAGCGAAACTTTCATTCGCCACACATCCAATCTCCGTCAGAAAATCGAGGACATAATACCAATGACAACCGTTCGACGTCTGCATCTCATGTTATTCATTTTATAACATTTTATTTTACAATTCCCTTGGATTTTATTTTGGGTTTATCTGGTGACCTTCTGCAGCTTCAATTTGCTATTTCTGTGTAGCTAATGAAATTGCGCAGATCCCATTGTTTACCTGTCTGCACTGACCCAGACATTCTTTGTTCTTTGGACCTCGAAACCCTCATTCCGCAAACTTTTCTTCGATGGCAAATTAAATGATTTGCGACTTGCGAAAGTTCCACTTTTAGGGGTCGCCACTAGCGGATATTTTACGACTCCCTTGTGGTTATTGCAAGTAGGCCAGCATATTTGTCAGCCATCCCCCATCTGTTTTGGCCAGCTTAGATATTTTCCCCTTTGTCGAGGAGCATGCCAGCCAAATAATATAAAAAATACTGATGTTCAGAGGAACCTAACGAAGTTTTTATTTTCTTTTATAGCAATTAATCAATAAAAAGGAATGCACAATAATCCGCCAAAGAAACTTCAAGATCCCATCAGTATTTTTGTGCTGCCTTAAAGATTTTGCTAACGAAATCTTTACTACTTATTTGCAAATTGAACCAAAATCAGGATCAGAGCTCTGCTGAAAGTAAGAGGTAGGTTCCTAGTCGCTCTTACATTTTTTGTCCTCTAAAAGTGGTCTAAAAGTGGTGAACGTGTCCTGAAAAAGGCCAGCAGGGCGTCAGTACTGCACATCGTTTTGTGTTTGCGCTGAGTTTGCCTGTTACCGCTTTATTGCCCATTGTGTTGGCCCGTTAGCAGCATGCTGCTTGTCAATTCCATGTCCTGTCTACTATGCCATGATACCCATTAGCCCCTGCAGGACTTCGGTATTCGGACATACCCGCCGGTGCCATTCATTGTGCCTGTCATTCAGCCATTCATTGCGGGAAACTCGCTCAGTGCGTCATGGAAACTGGCGTGAAAATGTGGGGGAATTTGTGGAAAAAGGGTGGAAAGGCCGAAGGAGCCCGCTCGACTTGTTGTTTCACTCTTTATTCAAACGCACTCCTTGGCCTTTCATTGCTGGGGCGTGAATGCGACGAGTGAGCCACACGAAATGGATGAGAGAACCACTCTTTGGGCCGAGGGATCTGTTGGCATTTGATGGATGGCGACAGCTGAGGCCTTCCCGCCAAAGAGTTGAGCCTCAGACGCTCCGAATTGATGGAGGAAAAATGAAAGAAAGCTGCTTTTGAATACAGAGAGGCATGTGGTGTATATTGGGTTAATTTACTACACCCTCCATATCATTGATTAATTGCGGAATGAATATTAAAGAACTTACTTTAAAATATTTATTCAAAGTATTTACTTCTTGCTCAATAGCGACTACTTAAAAGATTCTGGTTCCTGTACATAAAAGCTATGGATTTTATTTCAATAACTAAGGTTCTGGATTTTGATGCAAACTTCTGGGAAAGTGGCCCTTAACAACTTGGAGGTGGCTTGGAGCTTAATCAGGGCATCAGTGCAAAAAGTCGTTGGCGGCAAGGCGGGGCTTGGCCGGGGTGGAGAAATTAAAAACACTCATGCATAGATAATACCCGAGTCGTGCCGCAAAGAGTTTACCTAGTTTACCTGGCTTGCGGAGCCAGGTGCTGGGAACCGGGAGCGCAAGTCGATAAGCCAGTGGCGCGAGGGAAAAGGATGTTAGCAAGATGAAAAAATGCCTGGCGAAAGCTGGAAGGTCTGGCCATATTTACGTAAGCTTAAATCGCAGCATGTGTGGAGCTGCAGGAAGCGTCTGCCATGTGTTGCAAATTTTTGCAGTTCCCGACTTTTCTCTGGCTGCTTCTGCTCTGGCTTTTCCACTTCTTTTCTCTGTTCCCTGCTCTCGAATAAACTATGCGGCGGCCACAGTGCGTATGAGTTATGCAGATAACGACAGCGGCTGGCTTGGCGACCACCGCAGAAAGTGCTTTACTCAAAGGCATCGTAACTCTTTTGCGGCCCTTGCCTAGCCCCGCCTTTTCTACTTTCCACTTTCAACTTCTTGTCACACAGAAAGAAATGCTGGTCCCTTCAAAATTAAGAAATCAGTCATTGAAACTTCCTTATTGAATTTGCATTAAAAGAATACTTGGAAATAATATTTTCATTAGTTTCGTCACTTCTAAATCAAATATATAATTAAGACACATAAGCAAAGATAGTTGAAATTATTTCAATGCTGTTTCCTGATGATTCCTGGGATTTCCTTTTAATTTCCCCTAAATTTAGACTGATTTCTTTTATAAATGAGGTTAATAACAAAGAGGTTTCGTGAGCAACCCGAAAGCCTTAAGTATTTTCCTCTGTACATTTGTCATCTTGCCTGAAACTTCAATTTGTGTATCTGCGACCCGCGTTGAATTATTGGCAGCTTGGGGAGCGAGAGCAGCCAAAGAAAGACTCTTACAGTCTGCTTTTGGCCTGACAAAAGTTTCGCTCTCGCTCTGTATTATTTTTGCGAGATCATATTTTTTATCTGGCGCTGAGCGCGTAGCTGCTCAAATTTAAATTAAAACTTCGGCACTTTTGCATTTTATCCTTGACTTTATGACTTTGGGTTAACATGGCAATGAAGTGATGCCGTTGCTCAGCTTCGAATTTTCCTCATTTCGCAAAAGAAAAGGGAGGAAAATGGCAAATGACGGTGGGGTGGTGGTGGGTGGGATGCGTGTGAAACTTTGTGTCGACATTTTGCGGTTGTAAAGCGTCAAACGCTTAAAACTTAAATAGTTTTTTCCTCCTCTTGTTGCTTCGTTATTTTTGCTCCTTTATCGTTTTATTTTGGCCGAATGAAACGTTTTTGCTTTTATCGCTCAAGTTTGAGGGCTTTGGTTTTGCGTTGAAAAAAAAAAGTTTGACTACCACCCATCGCTCCCATAAATACCCTTTGCATCTCGCTTAATTTTATGAACATTTTGCATATTTCCATAATTTCCTTGCTCCTTTTTTTTTTTTTTTGCGACAGCCACAGATATTTTTTATGAGGGCGAGTATTTCCTTATCGTGGTGCTAAAATGCGAAGTGCTTATTTGAATATTTTATAAATTTTTCATTCGCGCCTTATTTCGCAAAATATTTTCGCACACATTCTTTGGACAACTTTGACATTGAGGCGTGCTCATGTGTGTGTGGGGGTGTACTCTTCCAGCGTGTGTGTGGGTGAGTGTGTGGCTATATGCTAAATGTCTGAAACACGTCTGTCTGGTAGCTAAAGGCCAGCGCACATTATGCCTTGGTCCTGGCTCCTGCACTTGCCCCAGGTTTCTCCATTCTCACCTCCTCACCACGTCTCTCTCTCTGCCGGAAAGTAAATTTGCATACACACACACATGGGTGTGTGCGGTTTGGCATTCATTTTCAGTTGAAATTTATGCAATGGCTTAAATAAGCGCAAAAATGCCATTTTAGCCACAGCTAGTGACAAAATGTGTGTTTCGCTGGGCATAAAAAAATAATAATGCAACGAATACAAGACATTTTTTGGGACTGGAGTCGAAGGGAAGTACACAGAGAAATTTATTTCAAAAGATCTTGAAATTGTAGTGATGTTCGAGAAGAATGCATAGTTTTTGAAAAAAACAATGTCTTTAACTAGATAAAGCTGTGTTTAAATTGATTATATTAAAATTACGGTATTCCCTCTTGCCTGTCCGGGCTTTCATCCATAATTCTCAGATCTGATAACCATTTTCTGGGCACAATTTTCCACTCTGCAGCTTGGAAACATGAAAATCCTTATTTTTATTTCACTGCAAATAGAATAGCAGGTGCTTGAGCAATTTTCCGGGGCAAAGTGAAACTTTATGCAATTGCCAAAATGTTTTCAACAGCATTTGCATGTGGCCTTCGGGGCGAGTCTGGGTATTTACACATTTGTCAGGACAGGAGCATGGGCATGAGCACTCCTCGACGACCCGAGACCACCGACCGCATTTAGTTTCGTTGTTGATTAAGTGCCAGAGTGCAAGTTGAGGCTGGGAAAACTTTGCCTTTGGTCTTGACCAGCCCCGAACTCTAAATTCTTAATAAAAATAAGATGTTCCTGGTTCGGTTTGGTTCGGGCTTTCACCAGCTATCTGTCGGGGCTGTGTAGTTTCGCAGTTCAAAGACAAACAAGTACGTCGGCGCCCAACGTGTCGTATACTTGATTTTATATGCAAAGTACTTGCAGCGTTTTATGTGAGATTCAATTTCCCTCACCGCTCCGCTCGGCTGCTTATGCAAAATCAATAAAAAGCATGCGGAAAACGGGGGAAAAGCAGAGTGCAGGGAAAATATTTACGCATGTCAAAGGGGTTATAACACCTAACCTGTGTGTCAGTCCCCTGGCGAAATCGAATCCAACAAAAAACAGAACAGAGAAAACAACAAGAAAACACAGAGCAGCAAAAGCAGTACCAAGTGATGTGATGTGATGGCTCCATTTCGCAGGAATCGAAGGTGAAGGAGTTTGGGGCCACATCAGAAATCAATTTCCTGTGGCGCCAAAAGGGAAAGCGCAAAGCGAAAGCCGAAAAGCGAAAACTTTCCCGAAAAAGTTAAAGCCAAGATGAAGGAAAGTTGCCTCATTCGCTGGCAACTTTTACCTGTCGCTTTCGCAATAAAAACATTGCCATCTGCTGCCACAATCAGTCAAACAATCAATAGTTTGATTAGGTTTCTGTGCCACATGTTGACTTAAAGCGAAAAATTAGCTCTAAGCCCCCACCGACGAAACTTTTGCCCGCCCACCCCCTGCCACAACACATAAACAAAGATGAAACTCTGAACTGTTGCCGGTTATCTGTGGGGCATAGAAACTTTCCACGAAAAGATACGAAAATAAAAAACGCCAAGCATATAAAATATTTTTAGAGAGACCGAGCTGGAAGGGGCATACATATGCTTACTGCCCCGTGGCACTCGAGTTGACATTTATACACGAGTGTGCAACAAGAAAAACAGCTCAAAGTCAAAATGGCCAAAATATGCACATAAATTGCGTTCCTAAATAAAAACAACAAGTCGGGGAGGAAGCCCAAAATGAAAACGGGTCCGGTAAAAGTTGCAAATGTGCAGAGATAAGCGCATACAGCGCCGGGAACTGCAAAACAACATCAACTCGCATCCTGAAATGTAATGAAATTAAACAAATTGCTTGGATTTTCCTCGGTTACCTGCCTTTTGAATCATTGTCAGCGAGTGGCAAAGTTTTTAGCAAAAGCCCCTCCGCCCTCCAGACAAATCCCAGCGACATACAAATGAGTTGTCTTACGGGGCGGGAAAAAAGGGAAAATAAGGAAAATAAGGATGCCAAGGAAGCAACTGCTCCAGCTTCTGCTGCTGCTGCACAGCAAACGACAATTCATGTAAATTGCTTAATTTATTAGACTTTTTCAAGGGAAAGCAGTCGGTTTTCCCTCGTCCCAGCGAAGCTTCCTGACTTTGACAGCGTCGCGACTTTGGCTTAAGTATTACCAATTGTTGTTGCTGCCGGCTTTTCTATTTGCGCTCCGCTACAATTTCCTGACGGGCTTTTGTCTCGGGTGGAAAAAAGTTTCACAGCATTTTCCCTGTTTTCCTTCTTATTTTCTTCTAGCTTCGGTTCTACGCTCTGTGTTTTCTGTGTTCTGCGAATTTGTTATCTTAATTCATGTCATTTAAAATAAAACAACAACAAGGAGGAAAAATACGCAGGGAAAAGTCTGCCACCATTTGTTTCTAAATAAAACTCAAGGCAATTGAATTCATGGCAGATAGGTGGAGGAAGCTAGGATCCAAACTTTTGTGTAATACGCGGACAGATTAAAAGTTTCGCCCTAGCACATATCACGCATACGCCGCCGCTGCCACCGCTGCCGCTTCAGCCAAGTGCCCGTCTCGCGTTACGCATACGCCTCGTTGGCCGCACAGGGAGGTATATACAAGCCGTGTCAGCTTAATGGCAGCATTCATACAAATCACAGTGGCCCGCCCGCCGCTTCCGGGCTGCCATTGCACTTTTCAGTGCTGTTCTCTCTCATGTTTTTCCCTTTCTTGCTGGATTTTCTTCATCTGGTTTTTTGCTTATTTCTATTTTTTTTTTTGGGAAACGGGGAACGGGGAGGGGTTGGAACATGAATTTATATGGCAGAAATTCAAGAAAATGCACAGGAAAAGAGGCGGAAAACAACGCGCCAGCGTAAAGTACAAGAAAAGCGCGCACTTGGAAACAAGGAGGCACATGGCATTACTAACAAAAACTAGGTTACAAGTTGAAACGTGAAACTTCGACTCGGTGTCTGGATTTTTAAAGCAGCTTCCTGAGCCCAGAGTCAGAGGAGGGGGGAATAAAGTAAAAACATACCCGGGAATACAGAATGTGGTTGAATGCTTTCTCCTTGATGAAATAATGGCGGTTTCAGTCTTTATTAGTTTCCGTAGCGTAACCGTATTTCTCGAAGATCACTCGCATTTCACTCACTTAACTTGGCTAACGCGCGTGGTGGTTCGTCTTTCGCTCGTCACATTTGCCGGCTTGGCCAGAACTGCTTCGCTTTGTTGGCCACTTTCAACTGGCAAACGAATGGCCAAGAGCCGACTTTCGCGGGATTTCCCTCTTAATTCGCCGCAGCAGCTTCGGCGGAAAAACGAAGAGCAAGCGGGACTTTTTCGCACTCTCTCGCAGGCGCTCTTTCTTCGCCGGTATAACAGTTTTTCCTGTTCCAGTTTTTGGCATTCGGATGCTCTCTGTATGAGTGTGTGTGTGTGTGGGAAATTGTGTCATTAGGTGCATTTGTTTTCGTTGGGGCTGTCCAACTAGCACTCCCCTAGCACACCCACTCACACACACCTTTGCTTTGTTGTTGCTGTTTATTTGCTTCATCTTCATGCCGTGTCACTTTTCGAGTGTGCGAGTGTACGGGTGTGCGGGTGTACGAGTGTGTGTCAACCTGGCGCCGCTCATCTAACTAAATGCCAACAATTATGTTTTGGAGTCTCATTAGTTGCAACTTAAAGTGTTCTAATGTGTTGCCGTGTGTGAAGAACGATGCCGTTAATGATGTAAGCGCCAGCTGTGAGCTGAAAGCAGAAAGCTGAAAGCTGAAAGCTGAAAACTGGAAGCCGAGAGAGAGCTGATGCCAGCGGAATCAAGTCAAGTGGGCCCCCATATATGCCCGCACACAAACACGTATGTATGTGTATATATGATATGGGTGTATATGGTATTTTTGGGGTCGAGTTCGTGCCACCCGGCGTTTTTGTTAATTGCTATTACCTGACCCACACTGCCGAAAAATCGGTCCAGGCCCTGGCACTTGATTTTTGCGAAGAGCAGATAATTAAGTTCAATTCCCTAATAGTAAATAAGGTTTTTCTTTGCTATATTAACTTTATTACTTAGCGGGTTTCACATTCCCTAGAAACTCATAACGGATTGGTTTTACAACTAAATATATTTTTAGTAATTATTTCCTACGACAGCAAGTAGATTTGTTTAATTTTTTGCTAAAGCCACTGCCTTGCCTTAATCTTGTACTTATTTTAAGCCTTATTTTGTCCTTTCGAGTATGGAAATTTGAATTTTTGCCGTTGGCCTTTAGCCCCCAAAGGGCTCGATGACAATGCCAGGTCACTGAGTGAACTGAGAACTGAGAGCGAAAAAAAAACAAAGCGTGTGGCACAATATGGCACAACTAATCACGCTGACGTTGACAGAAAATGCACTAAACAAAGGGCCAAAATAAACCGACTCACAGCCACACCAGAGGGCCAGGCTGTAAAAATGGCATGCGAGCGAGGACTGGTTTAATGAATGCCTGGATCCGGATCCGGGGTCCGTGCTGGGGTCCCGGGGTCCGGGGTCCGAGAAAAACGGAACCAGCGCACACAGGTTAGCAGGTTGGGTTCAGTTCAGGTGCCTGCCGTGGCCAACTAATTTAAGCTGCGCCTTGTTATAATTACGGCGAGCAGCAACAAAGCTGTTGGAAAATGATGCGCACGTGACATCCGGCACGGTGCTCCCCACTGTCCATCGCAAGTCAAAAGGCGGCGGCGTTAGCGGCGGAGGAAAAGGAGACGGAGCCGGAGATGGAGATGGAGTCGGGAAAATCAGCCACCAGTCAGCAGTGAAAGCCACAGCGTCAAAAAAATAAAGGGTTGTCGTAAGGGAACGTAAGAAATATTAAATACCCATTGTAATTAAATTTTGGTAGAGATTTGGTAAACAATATATACTTTTTTCAATAGCCAGTCAAAGTCGCTTATTAAAGCCATCTGATTTCGACCTGCAAGCTAAATATGATTTATGAAAGTAATAGTTAAAAGCCAGCTCCCCTTGAATTAAATTTTATTCTGCCAAAAAACCGTTTCCCTATGGTTTTATATACTATATACTATTGAAACCTATATACCTTGAAGCTCGACTGGCAGTGGGTGCCGAAACAAAGGCCAGGCCAACGAGTCACACGCGCCAAAAGCAAACAGAGCAAAATGCAGTCTTCGCGGGCGTAAAATAACCAAACCCCAGCTCCCCTCGACCTCAGCTTAGTTTTTAGAAAATTATGAGTGGGTGGCAAACCTGGGGGTCCTGCATTTTTTATACAATTTTCTGGGATTACTCGGCTCTCGGCAGCGTGGCGCGGAAGGGAAAGGGACAGGAGAAAAAAAAATGTGGAAAGCCCGGGGAGGGACTCAAGAAAATTAGTCGCGCTTTTCGCTCGCGTCGGAAAGGAATAAAAAGTGCAGCCAAGGAGCGAAGTGTAAATTTACTTCCGCTGCAAAATGTGGGCGTGCTGCCCGCTCGCTGACAGCTGACTTGTGGGCGTGGCCAGTAGGTGGACAGGGCAGGAAACAGGGTAGGACAAAAAAAATGCAACTTTTTCTAATTAAGCGTACGTGCGACTGTCAACGGCTTCAGCTGCTGAGGCAGCGTGCTCTTTACTTGTATAACTTATTGTCGTTGACAATAGTTTTAATTGAAAAGCGCCAAGCTCCGCTCTGCTCCACTCCCTTCCTTCCCTCCTTCCCGTGCGTGTGTGTGGGTAGGGGATGGAATCCACCTAAGGGGGTTGGGGTGGACATCCCCCAGCTTCCCTAAGCTCACCTCTGACAATTCAATCAACGCTACAAATGCTGACTCGTTTATTTTTCAAGACGCCCCGCAGCAGAGATAGCTAAAAAGGCACTGAGAAAAAAAGATAAATACAATTCTACTAGGCATTATCTAACGTTTATTTCCTTAGCAGGTTTTTTAATCAAATTTTTTTTTTTAATTTGTTTAAATTTTATTTTAAGTTGTTTTTAATTCCTTAAAGCTTACCATTTATTTCTCTCCCTGCATGGCTGTTGAGGGAGGACAGCTTAACCGGCATTTGTCTTTGTAAGTGCGTCTTGCTCGAGGCGATGGCAGCGCGTCTTGGCCGCCACTTAGCTGCTGACCATCTGCAACTTCGGCGCCCAGAGCTGCGCGGCCTGGCTCTAATTGAAGTTCCCCAGGATGCTGGGAGGGAGGCTGGAGGATGGCCAAGTGGGTGGCCAGTGGGTGGCGGCATAACTCAGCCGCATGCTAAATCAAGAAGCGTCTCAGCTCGGAATCCATTTCCCATAGTCATGCACTGGCAGCGAACATTTATCAAGATGATGGCACATGCACAGTTTACCTGTGCGCCATAAATAAGTAAGGCATCTCACCATCTCACCTGCACTCCCCCTCGTCTCTCGCCCCTCGAGGCGATGCAATCAGCGTCAGGAATCCCCGCTGCCACGCCCCTGCCAGCCCAGTGTCTGGAGGGAGGAGGCGGCGGCTGGCTGCAAGTTTCTTAATTTTCGTTTGCCGTGAATTTGCTCACATATTCGCCGAGCTTTGCGCCTACGTCAGGCTGCTTTTATCTTTTCTTCCATACACTGGGGGAAAAAATTATATCTTGGGGTAAGGAATTGATGTTTGGGATAAGGGAAGAGTTTTTTTTTTAGAAATATTCTATACACTTACTTTCAGTTGAACAATAAATATATTTGAGAAATTCCACATTTTATGTATTTCTAAACAGGACTCATGAAAATAGATAATTAAATTTGATAGGCTTATAAAAACTGTTTTGTTCTAAATATTTAAGATATTAAAAAATTTTTTTTTTAATACTTTTCTTTAGGTTATTAAATAGGAATAAGGTTTTTTTTTTCTCTACACAGACAGACGAAATATTGAGTTTTAGTATACAAAATTCTTTAAAAATCAGTCTCAACGTCTTTAAAATAAAGTCAAATTATTTAAATGTATAATTAATCCATTAAATGTCTCTAATTTGCTAATGAACATAACATTCTGTAAGCCCCTTTTATACCCATCTAACTTTAAGTCAACAACTCGATTATCGGCTCACATTATTTGGAGATAACTTGGGCACACAGATGATTGATAAAACTTCGGGAAGATTGAACCATAATTGAATGGTTTTCAGATTACTTTTGATTCCCCGAATGTGTCCTTGATTTTGGTACGTTTGCAGTGCACTCCGGTGAATATTGTTGTGCAGCTTGGCGTAGCAGAAAATCGCTTAAGACGACGCTGCTGTAGTGCAAAGTTTACCCTTTTTGGAGCGGCTCCCACTTTCCCAGGTAACAGCCACCTGGGCAAGTTTTACGGCTCTTGCGACTGCTTCAGTCATCAGTTTTTGAAGTTGAAGTTTTGCCGGGTTTGCATCTCGCTTTTCCGTATCTGTTTCCGCATCTTTCCGGCTCAACTTCATCGACATCGTTTACTTTTCGATTCGTTTCGTTTCGTTTTGCAATCTGTAATTACGAGCAGCAGCCGCTTTTGATGCTTTTTCGGTTTAACTTTCAGCAGCTGCCAAGAGAAGAGTCTACTGCGTCGCCCCTGTCTCCGCCATCGTCTACATCCGTTCCTCAATCCGCTGAATCCCCGGAATCATCGTTCTTTCAGCTTGAAATATAATCGACATTGTCGATTGGCGCGTGTGTTTTTGTGGTTTTTGCGTTATAAAGTTTCGTGTTAGTTTTGTTTTGGCTGGCATTTCTAATGCCTTGGAAAGGAGTTTTTGCCGGCGCTTCGTGATAGCATATTTTATGATGATGTTTGCCTTGGTATTAACTTTGTTTTCGCTTGCCTTTGCCCCGGAAAGTGCGTTTCATTAAGCTGCATTTGATATGCATACGAAATTTAACGAAGAAGAGTCGCCCGGGAATCCTTTGACTGACGCTAATTAGAAAAGTTGGCCCAATCACGGGTAACACTTCCGCTGTTTTTTTATGCTTTTCCTTTCGCCGCCATTAACGCAACATTGGCGCTAATAGAGATGGCGACTTTATCGAGAACTTTGCCAATAAGAGTTCGCCAACAAGTTTAAAATTGTCTGCATGCCCTTCGATGGCAAGCGGAAAAAAAGGGTAAAAAATCAAGGCGCAAATGACGGATCACTTAATTTGCATTTAATTACAAACTTCTACAAAAAGAGAGCTCACGCTACGCTAAGGACGAAACCGAAACTGAAAAAAAAGAATTACCCCATCTGCGAAAATATTTACACAGATACCGAAATAAATATAATTTATTTAGCTTGGCTGTTTGTGCTCATTTCATGTGACTTTCACTCATCGGTTAGACGCCACTTAAAAGATTAAAAAACATCCAAGGAAACTGGGTGAGAGAAAATCATCAGCAAAGTTTTCGCAACAAAGTGCGGGAAAATGAAAATCAGTTGATAAACAGCTCACGCAAAAGCCCTAAAAAATAAGAGAAGAAAAGAAAGCATCACAACAAATTAATGAATAAATAAAAAACATCAAGTAAAAACATGAATCTCGCCTTAATATATATTGAAAAAGTTTTGCTTATGATATTTTTATAGGGCCAGAGACGATGGCTCCTTAATGAAGTGAATTCTGGATGCTGCCGCAACAAAAGGCATTCACAAATTAGCATTAGCCCGCAGCAGCCCCACTGCCTTGACCCACATTGTCGGTGGTGCCAAGTGGTGGTGGTGGCGTTGGCGGTGCCTCGAATTGAAGTGACGTGCGTGAACTTTCGCATTTCGTGCACGTCCTCCGCGTGTCCTCACTGCTCCTGTAACATACCATTCCATAGGTTCAGCTCCCTACAAGTTACAGTGGAACAGGAGGGATTTTAACAAGATGTTTAAGCCTCTCAAGTTGAGAACAAAACTTAAATTAATTCATTTATTAAATTGAGCACAAGACTTCATAAGGGGTTATTTTTCTATATATATTCTTATACTTTTCGCTAAATGAAATAATATAGATATAGAGTCTGGAAGTACCTTTTTTGGAAGATCCCACCCTTGGTTCGCCACTGTGTGCTGTCTCCTGCGGCTTGTTGAATTTCGCTGGCGAAATGGAAGCCATTAAACGAATGGTTTCCCTCTTCTGTTCCCCGAATGAATATTTTTATGCTGCAACTTTGGGGGCAAGTTCCTCATTGGAGTTTTGATTGATAAATGTATTATTTTTTATTGCTGGCGCGCGCGCTTTTCTTTTTATTTTCCATTTTCCAGCTTCAATTCCCTGCCATTTTTCCTGGCACTGGCACTGTCTTTTATGGGTCTACCTGAACGTGAGGGCAGAGTCCTAGAAGCCTCCTCCTCCTTAGGCAGCGGCAGTTAATTTTCAAATTAGCTGGCCCCACCGAGAGAGCCTTTTAATTACAAATGCCAAGAAGGCGGCTGGTAGCTGTTGGCTCTTGGCTGTTGGCTGAAAAAAAAGAAGAAACAGAAAAGAGGAAGCGCCCCGGAGACAGCGGCAACAAATGTCTGATTAAATAAATTGGCACAAATTAAAAGAATATGCTGCCATGGCAACAATTAAATCAAAATTCTTGAGTGGCAAGACAGCCCACAGCCCACAGGGGAGGCTGTCGTCGCTTTTGATTACATAAAAAACAAGCTAATTACGTGAGCAAGGAAGCAAGGAAGCAAGGCGGCAGCAAGGAGCATAACCATCCCGCGCTAGATCCTTTTGATGTAAGTGGGCGGCGGGCGGTAGGTGGACCCACTTTGCCATATGTTTTTATGTCAATTTCCATTTAAATTAGCTGCCTGACAGGCAGATAGGGCCAGGCAGTTAAGGAGACGCTTGTGGCCGGGCACTCGGCAAATGATTGAATCGTATTCCCCGCACGGCTTGGCTTCATTGTCGACTGACTGCCTGCGAGCGCGTATTTACAAGGAATTTTAAATATTTTCGCATATGCAAGCCGATTGCAAATTGAGAGCGAATAACGCAAATGAAAATATTCAGTTTTAATAGCCGCAGCAGCAGAAGTGGAAGGGCGCTGGCAATTGTTGGCGAAACTGGGAGGGATTTACTGAGTTTATTGCACCTTGAGGTGAAAAATGATCGACACTGAAACAAATCTTAACAAAATGGATGTTATTGTAATTGATCTTCATAGGAACTTATTTGTAAATGCTAAAAAAAATGTAGTCATAAGCTATCACTGTGTCACTGCTTAATTGCGCTGCCATTAAATAATTCAATATTTAATGCTATTACAATTTATTTATTACTTTTAAACTTTCTCCCAGTGCCAGAGCCCGTCCACTTCTTCGATTATAATATGTGTGTGCACACATGGGCCCCGGGAATAATCGACGAGGCAATGGAGCGTGCCATCAATCGATTTCAATGGCAATAACTGGCATAGTCTACTTTTGTGCGCTCGGCTACAATTGCTGCGGCCCGGGCGTGAAAGTTTTTAATTGCCCGATCCGTTCCGGAGTCCATGGTCCATACACTCCGCATTCCGCCCTCCGCTTTCCGCTCTCCGCCCCCCGCACTCCACATTCCTCATTCCGGACCTGGACGAACTGAAGCGCACCGCAAACAGGAAACTCGGCGCGGCCACAAATCATAATAAAAATATGAAACAAGGCCAAGCGCGGCATTGTAATACGAGCACACAATTATTAACATGCACGGCCACTCGGGCCAGGCCAGCAGTACAAGTGCACATTGTTGAAGGTATTTCGACTGCGAAATCGAAAAATGCGCCAGCGCCACTGTAGTATGGAGTATGAGCCCATATGAGTAATGAACTGAAAGCCAAAAAAGCGAAAAAACTGCATTAGAACTAAATACATAAAGTTCATTTTTCACATAATTAATTGTTGTATTTTTATGTCGGCAGAAAAAAAACAAAAGGTGAACCTTAATTAAATGAAAATAAATTTCCCAGCCAGACACACAAAAATAGCCAAGAGGCACCGCAAATGCGTGAGTTTGTTATTTGGAAAATGCTGCAAAGGAAAATGTATGCCGCCAGGTGTTTTCAGAGCTTCACCAAATGGGTAAAGTGTAATCTGGGCAACTAGTTTTAAATTAAATAAAACTAGTAACTTTATTGTGGCCTCAATGGTCATTGGTTGCATGCAGAGGGGTTTCCTTTTCATATTAAGAAGGGAATCGAAAGAATTAATTAATTTCGCTCTTCTAAGACCACTTCCTTAGTTTTTGTCTCATCCCGGAAGGAGACCTGAAAAGAAAATATGGTTTAAGTCTTATTTACCAGCTCTAGTTACATCAAAGTATTTTTCAAAGACAGTCAGTAAAGAATATTAGTTTTTAACACTGCCCATGATCCACGATCATTGGCATACCAAGGATTAACTTTTGCCTCCGCCGTTTCTGTAACAAAATGCCAAATATCACAAAAAGGCGGAAGCTGGCAACTGGCGAACGCCACTCGGCTCATTGTTATGCCACTGGCGTGTGCCTGCCGTGTTCATGCTGACAAATTATGCTGTTTTATGCGTTTGTCGCCAACTTCAGCGCCCACATATTCAGCTAAAAAAAAAAAAGGGAAAGAGGAAAAGAAATAGCACACATCCTCCTCGCACGCATCAAGATAAACGCACGCATGAGAGACACGGCTCGACCCCAAAAACCTCCAAAGACCCGAGGCCTCCATGTGGCGTCTTGTTTTCCTCTGAGGTCTGCCCGTGTTATTGCGCCGATGATGAGGTGGACCAAGTGTGAGCCACCAGTTCCCTGGGGCATTTCCGACTGGAGCAAATATTATGGATATGCGGCATGAGCGAATTAGATGCGCATCTGCAGTGAGAAAAAATTGGCAGGAACACTATTATAGGTTGAAATTAATATATTCTAATTTATTTTTAGGGTCTCAAAACTATAAACAATGGTTGAGGCACTAAATAAATAATGGAAATCATTTTAAATATATTTCTTGTGAGTTAAAGTCATAGAGCATTATTTATTTCCCTTATTCTATAATTTCCGTATTAAGGACCACTCTCTCCTGTTTTTATCAGTGCTGAAGGGAAGCAGGACATAGCGCGTCATAAGACGCGTTAATATTTCAGCTGCGACAAAGTCAAAGTCAGAAGCACCTCCAGCGACAACGCGTAAACAAATTGACAGCTTATAAAAACCTGGACGTCATGTGCCCACCGTGGAAGCGTTTTATTATGCCATCCAAGTTATGTGCCAGCCAACAGATTTTGTTGTGCGTCTGCTGTAAATTCGGTGCCGAAATTAATTATTAACAACGGCAGAAACGTGTCCGTAATATGCAATATGCAACAACTGAACTGAACAAGTCGCAAGTAAGCCAAACTAGATGGGTTTCTTCCGTGCGCAAAGGCTCGATTGTCTTGCTGATTTAATTAATGCCTCGATTTCTCTGCAGTTGACAGGATTCAAGCCTCCGCGCCTGCAGATTATTAAATATTGCAATCTCATTAATCGAATAAAGCGGTAATATTATATGCACATATACGAGTTGAATAAGGGAAATCCCAACGATAATGAGCTTAATTGGTCGCGAATGACGGTAACCACCATGGGATATCGCAGCGGGATTTATCGATTAAGGGTATTTTATACTGTTTCAGGAGTGAACAAAAAATTTATTTATTCTGCGTAATTTTTGTTCTCCCTTTAATAAAGTTAGAACTTCTTGAGGAAATATTTAAAACCTTCGTATCGCATTGCAAATTTGCATACCCGTCCACCTGTTCGCCGGGCAGCCAGCTAGTCTTGGGTCCACTTTGATCTCGGCAACTATTGACAAAGCCATGGGAAATGCAAACAGATTTCCAAATGGGAAGGCAAATAAATAAATCGCGCGTGCTACCTGCCCGAGCGCCCTGAACCCCGAACCTCCACCATCGCTGGGCCCTGGGATATTTTCCGGTTTATTATTTATATTTCGGGCCTGCACCCTCCGTTGTTGTGCATTTGCGGTGGGCAAACAGCATAAATCCAACGCCAGTTCGTGTAATTTAATACGTTCCGCTAATAGCGTTTAGTGACAAGCCTCTCTGACAGTTTTTCGGGCGCGGCATTTGATTTTAGTTGCGGCATCAATTTTTCATGGTTCATACAAATTGCGTGCTCATAATTCGAGTAATTATGCTAAAAGTCATTTGGGAGCACTCGTGCGCATTTATGAATTGTAATATGATTTTTAACACCGCATCACAATGGCTAAAATTAAGCCCAATCTGTTGGGAAAACAACTGATGTGATTTAATTGGGCCACAGCAGCGTCAGAGAGCGCCAGTTCATCGCCCTCGCACAGCAGGCCAAATCCTTTGATTCGGATACGACGCCTATGGTTGCCCAGCAAATGCCACTGAAACGTTCCGAGACCCGATTCACGTCACTGGCACTCCAAGGAGCCGCAGACGAGGCCGAGACATTGGTTCAAAGGCCGTGTCTAGACGAGGGCGCATTACATCTGGCGTGATTGGTAAAGGATTCTGTTCTGATGCCGGGTTATGAGCCGGGCCAATTCGAGTCCAATTTCCACTCCTTTGTGTCGCAAATTTCTGGCCTGGCAGAGGGTATAGTAATTGGGTTGGCTCTAAAGTCAGCGAAAAGGTATGGGAAATCCATTTAATCTTGATTCAACAACAACTAGTTATAGTCAGCAAAAGCAAATGAGCGTTTTAGGTAATAATTCCTATTAAGATCTGAGGTGAATTCGTAGAAAAAATACTCGGATTCCCCTCTCCCCCTTTAATTGGGATTTGAGTTTCAAGAAACCCGTTCAAGGTGCGATGACTTGTGATGCAAATATTGGGTAATTCGATAGCTCAATCGGATGTCTTCCGACGCCCACTGAACCCTTGCTTGGAGTCCCTAGACTGCCTCAGCTATTGAAGTGACGGTAAGGCGAGGAAGCTCCTTCCAAGTAGCCCGATGCCCCGCATTTGTTTTCGGCCCACGGAATGTTTGTCTATTTATTAAATGGGCTTGCAAATGTGCCTGCTGACCAAATGTATTCGTTCAGCTCGGTTACTTATCAAATGCTCACTTTGATTTGTTGGCTACCGAGCTGAATTGGCCACAATCGAGTGGACCAAGGACCGAGGAGCAAAGGAGCAAGGATTCGAGCCTCCGAGCCGAGCCGCAAGCTGTTAACCCAAATAATTATGGCTTCATTAACTTTATTGTGTGTGTAAGTGGTTTTTTGATAAAGCTACTGAGTTATAGCCAAAGCACTTGTGGCCCTCCGCCCGCCGCCCGCTGCCAGCAAATTAATTGCTACGAATTGGGCCGCCCAAATGAACAGAAAAAAATCGAAATCGTTTTGCTAAATGACACAAATTTAGCAAACATTAAATCGTGCAGGATTTTTACGTTTTTTTCCCATCCAGCCTTTATTTATATTGCCAAAGGGTTTTTGTGTAACTCGGCTGGCGAGTGTGTGTGCACAATTTTCAGACAGACTGACACTGAATACAGGGTGCCCCAAGGCTTGGTTGTTGTCTCCGGCTTGCCAATAACAAGGCTCTGGCTTTTCAGTTTCACTGAACGATAATTTCCTGCAAAAATATTTAAGAAAATAAGATTTCACTCAGGTGCTACAACTACAAACTGAATCCTTGTTAACTAACAGTTCACAGAAGATTATCATTTATTTGTATGAAAATAAGTATATAAATATTTTAAAAAATAGGATGATAATTAATTAAGATGTGAAGGTGCAACAATTAATTTTCAAAGCAAAACATTTTAGTTTAAAGTTGGAAATGAAAGTATATAAATTAATATTTTACCAGCAATATTGTATTGTGCTAAAAACGTTTATTATAGGGACTTAGCTCTTTAAGCATACTGAATAAATTCCTAATCTTGAATTTGAATTTGTTTTCTTCAGTGTTTTTTGCTAAAAATATGTCCCTTTTTGGCATACATATATTCGCAGGTAGCTCAGAGCAAAGAAAAAAATATATATGGAAAATATGAAGGTAAATTGTTACGTAACCGAGCGGTGGTCTATGTGAAACAGCCAACAACAACAACAACGACAGGGACAGAGCAACAACAAACAACCGCACTATTATTTTTAATGGCCAAACATTACAAGCCACGTGGGCTGGATTGGGTTGGGAAAAGGAAAGCGAAAGCGAAAGCGAACATAAAAATAAATAAGAACAAATTGGCAGGCAAATGTTTAGTTTGTGGCAACATGTTGCCAACTAGCCCGGCTTCCCGCAACAACTTAAAAGTTGGCCGTGTGTCGCCATCTGCCTATCGCAGCCTCCCCTCCCTTCTCCCGGCACCGTGGGCATCCCTTCAGTTGCCTTTGAGCTATTTTATAATTAGTCCCAGCCATGACAAAAACTTTTTGGCAAAACAACTTAAGCGCCCTGCCATCGGGGTCCGTTTAGCCAGCCAACCGCACGCGGTGCACGTGAGGAGCCAAAACAGGAGTAGGGACAAAGCAAAAGAGTTCCTCTCGACCATGGAATACTTAGGTTAAAGTAAAAGCGCGCCTAAAATGAGCAACCTACAATATGCAGTATATTGATAATATTTTAGAGATGATCTTACATATATAAAACTGAAATATTTGCCCACTCTATATAAATGGAAATACTGTCAGACTAAGATTAAAAATATTACCCTATAGTTCTGATTTAAACGAATACTTTTTATTATTACATAACATAGCCCACTTCCCATATACCTTTGTGACATAGTATCATAGCATCATAGTATCAACAATGAGCTACTACACTGCACGGTCCCGAGGTGGTTGGGCGGTGCTGGTGGCATTAAATTTTACAGCAAATAATGCACAACATATGTATGCCAAAAAAATGGGAGAAAAAAGAGTGTTGTATGAAATCTGGAAAGTTTTCCGCACGCTCGACTGCGCCTAAATTAGTTTGGGGAGCAGCCAAGGTCTATGCGAGGCTTAGCTTTTGATTTTGCCCTCGGGTAGCCTCCCACTGCCACCTACCTACCACTAACATTTAACACACTTAGCAAAATAATATTCTTTATTTTCCGTTTGAATTTAAAAATCCCTTTTCATATTAATTTAAATTTATTTAGTTAGTATCACTAATAGTCTTGATGGACCTGATCTTTCTTTGGCTAATTTTCATTTTATAAATATCTGTGATCTTTAGCGTCACTTGCAGGTTCCAACTTATTAATTTTGTTCAGTGCATAAACCGCGCCTGGTGAAAATTTGAAAACTGCTCAACTGCTAATTGGCTGTGGCCAAGCGCTGCCCCAGGCTTAGCGTTTTTTTTTTAATTGGCAGCAGCTGCGCTTAGTTTGTGGTGTTTTTGCAATCGAAAAGTATCAAAACAGCGGAGGAACTACCAAGCGGTACCCAGATATACGCCTTTCAAAGGCTCCTTGACGAAGAAAATGCTTAACCATAATGCAGAGACACTTATTACGGAAATGAAATTATATTTTAGATAGGCAAAAAAATGATAGATCTAAAATGTAGGACTTAATAAGCAAGTTCCCTTCTGGTTTTATTATTTAAAAAAAACGGATGCATTGTTCCCGATTTTCTTAGTGAGAAATTATATATGTCGAGGGGAAATCAGTCAAATTGGATTCGAGATTCGTTTTAGAGAAATGCATTACTTATGCAGTCCGCTCTCCTTTTGCAAATAGGGCATGACTTGACTGTCGGGAAAAAGAGGATTGGTTTGAATTCCCCTCCAAGTATATGGGAGTCCATCAAGTGTGTCAAAATTGCAGTAAAACCTGGAGCAAGGAGAACCCGAAGCTTGCAACTTGCTACCTGCAACCTGCAACCTGCGACTCCAAGGATAATGCCCAAAGCCATACTCGCACACAGTAAGCCATGCATGGAGCAGGGGAGGGTTTGTCTATATAAATTGCAACATTTCATCAAGTGCTTGGTGATTACGCCAGAGAGGACGAGGGTGGGGAGCACTTCGAATGTGATTACGTGTCTTATGAAATTGAAAGGATTTGAAGGTGCAAAAGAGCATTAAATTACAGTCTTCCTTTTTCCTTTGGCTTTTGCTTTTGCCTTTGCCGGCTAGCAGCTGGCAGGGACTTTCCCCCAATTCACCAGACAGACATGCCAAAAACTCGATCTCTCTCCACTTTCTTGCTTACGCAATTGATAATTTATTATATCATTTTTGCATTTCATTAAAGAAATTTTCAATTTTCTTCTCAATTAGGTAGCTAAGAAAGTTTCGACTATTTGTCTTCGTTTAGGCCAGGACACTGTGTGTCCTTAAATATGTGTTGTCCTGTCAAAGGGCGAACTCGCATGTTGTTTACGCGTATTAGAAGCCCTTGATGAAAACTTTCTAGAGTTCTTTTTGGTTAAAGCCAGTAAAGTAACTTACTGGAAATTGCATCAACAGCACTACACTCAAAAAATAGCATTTATTTGTGGGAAAAATATACATAAATACTTAACAAATTATATTTTTAGTCAGGCTTAGATATAAAATCAGGCTTTTTGGAAAACTTAACATAATTCCTTGAATTAGAAATTATGTCTTGTCTGACATTTATTCCGAGTGTACAAAGAGAGCTAGAGGAAATTGCTTTGGATGCAAAACTTTTGTTGGCTGAAGACAATTTCCTATAAATTGCCAATTAGCAAAGTCAATAATTAGACAGAGAGCCGGCTCTGATCTGTGGGAAAATGCATTCGCCACTGGAGTCCCGGCAAAACTTTATCCGACTTTATACGACTTCATCCGACTGGTTACATTTTCGATTCTAATTATAGTTGCCTTGTCTCGGCTCCCCGGCAAACTTGTGCAGCATCTGCAAAGTGGTTTTGCATACTCGCACTCCCACTCGCACTCGCAATCGCACTCCCACTCGCATCGACTAAAAATTGATAGTTTTGCATACACGATGCTTATCCCGGCAGCACCCCAAATACAGTTGCAATATCCTTTAAGCTATTTCCGCTTGTTGCTGTTGTGTGCGAACCGAAACGGAAATAGCAATGCAGCAAGTGGGAGCTCCTCCTTGCAGCTCCCTCCTCGAGCATCCCGCAGGAGATGTGGAGTCTACGGGAGCTCCTGGCCCCATGTGGGGATTTATTTGTGGAAAATTGTCTGGCTGGGGCGACTGCAGCTCGATGGGAATCGAGTGGGTCGGATCTGTGTTAGCAATTAGTGTGTTAGTGGCAACGGCAAGACATTCATAAATAGTCATGAACAGCACCTTGTAGCACCAAAGTGGGAGCAGCTCACATAATTATAGCAATCCGGCCATGGGAGTGATGCAGATACCACCTGGAAAGGGACTTGAATTTTCACACAGAATTCTCGGCAGATACATTTCACTTTCGGGAATGTAATCAAAATGGATGTTAACTCGGCTCAGCGAAATATTATCCCATCTTCAAAGCAGGGAGATATACTTATCTATGTGTACCTGCAGGAAAGCTATATTATATTCTAAAGGATTTAATATATACTTATATTGTATATTCCTTTGCTGCTATAATCAGTATAAATATCAATCAAAGATAAAGTTAAATTAGTTAAATTAGTTAAATGTGTTAAATTTGTATTTAATTATATCAAAACGAATGCTAATTAACTTTCTACCTCACGAATTGTTATATAAAAAAATAAAAAATTTATTGTGAGCTGCACAAATTTATGTGGTGTTTCTCTGGCAACTATCCACAACGCGTTTGAAAGTGTAGGAATTTCGGTTTTCAACTCGTAATATTACAGCTTAATAAAGTGCAGTGAACAAAAATTTTAGCTGCAGAAAAAGCCTATAAGCCTCATACAAATTCAAGCACTCAAAAATCTCTCTACAAAAAGGATTATCAAAAGATTGCTTGGGTATAACTCTCACTTTAAAAAAATACACTTTCATCACTCAAGAATATTGGCTATATTTTTACCAGATTTATAGCTCAGTCTGTCTCGCAGTGTAGCCGCAGTCGGCTACTGGCTGTCTATCCCTGGCAGAAGCTGGCGCCAGTCAACCATTTGGCTAATTGTCTGCATTTATCAAGCGCCAAACAAGGCAGCGCAAAAAAGCGCATAGAATTTATAACAATTGTTTTACAATTTTCCAGTGACAAAGGAAAATCACTTAGAGGCATTGTTGTGTGTGTGTCTGCATGTGTGTGTGTCTGGGATGTGCGTTACTTTTATTTTCAGGCGCGGCGCCACTTCTATTTAATATTGTGGAAATTGGAGCAGCAAGCTGGCGGAAATATTTAGCCAATTGGCAACATTATTTAACGGCTAACGGCAGTCCTCGTTGCAGGCGCCTTGATTTATGCTGCAGCAGCCTTTTCTTTTCCCTTAGTCGGTGACTTTTCCCCTTTCCCCCTCTTCTTTCTCTTTGCGTGGAAACTTTGCTGCTCACATGTGTGTGAGTGTGTGCAATTGTGCACTAATTTGCAGTTAGTTTAATAAATTTTCCACTGCGCCACATGCGTGTGCGCAAAAGTTTGGCGAGTGCGGGTCGCAAACTTTTAATTTCTTGTTTGGCAAGCGGCATTGTGTCATAAATTTTTACCGCTCCACCGGGCAGAGCAATGCACTAGGAAAAATCAGTGTTACATTTATAGAGCCAAATCTAAGCTTTATTTTTGCAATTTTATTTAAAGTACATTTTTGTCATTCGATTTAAGTTATTAGAAAATAAAGCCATTTTTTCTAGACTAGTAATATAATTATTTCCAGCTGATCTAGGACAAGCACACTTAAAATTTTGTTTAGTTAAGTTAAGTTAAGTTTTATATATCATAAGGTAATATTTTATATTGGAGTTCTACTTTATTTTAAATTATTCTTCATGATAATATAATAATCGTAATACTCGTACTCTTACCCTTTTACTTTTAATTTTATTTGTTTTTTTTAATAGATCTAAAAATCTAAATACATTTTATTTTTTCCCAAAACATATTCAATGTGTGCATGTGACCCAGTATTAGATAATTGTATTGGTAATTAATTCCAGCGGCAGCTTGGCCTAAGCTGGCGACATCCATAAATAAGGTACAGTTTCCAGCCAAAAGGCAATTAAGTCAAGGAAACAGTCGCCGCTCGATAAGAAGGTTGTCGCTTTCTCCCTGATTTTTACTGCTTTCCTATGTAAATGAACTGCAATCAGCAGAAAAAAAAGAAGAGAAAACAGCAGAAAATGAGTGCAGTGTCCATAACAATGGCAAAACGAGGCAAAAATGTTAACACGAATTAGCCAGAAAGTATGCAGAGATGCTAGATGGCAACAGGAAGCGGATGCAATAAACTATGCACCAGCAGCCATAAAAAATAGTCCCAGGACGTGCTCCCCTATTGAGTGTCCTTCGAGAAGCAGCACAGTCGGCAGAATTACAGTGGGAGAAAATTCAAAAAGCACTACTTTAGCAATATTCTGGAAAATAAATAATGTAAAGTAAACTGTGTTAATAACAAATATTTTAATTTAACAATTAAGAAATCTATATCCCGCTTATTTATATTTTTATTTTTGTACAATATTTAATAGGAATACAAAGCGCAGTGGAAACCCTACACAATGGGGCCAGAGGATAAATAGGAATTAAAAGGCAAGTGGGCCACTTGATACCGAGCTGTCTAAGCGCTTGACTCCCCTCCGATCCGCTTCCATATCCACCAGCATCCATTCTTCATTTTCCAGCCTGATGTGACACATTTCCAGCTATTGCCACAAGTCAGACTAACGATATGTGACACTTGGCCACACAGAAACACACGCATAAACACTTGCCGGCAAACATAAGGATTATGCAAATGAAGTAAGGGGCCCTTTGAAATTCATAAACATTTAATATTTTATGGAGCATTCATGAACATTTAGGCGGCACTGCAAGTGTCGAATGTATGCGTGTGTGAGTGAGTGTGTGTTTGGCAAAAACAATTGCCATTGTTTGTTGCTGGATGCCTGCCTGCCTGCCTGCATGTTTGTTTGTTGTTTTTTGCTCAACACTTGAGGCAGGCCGCACAGCCATGTAGATACATATGTATGCACGGTATACATGCACGGTTGCACTGAAAAAAATATCAGATTCTTCCTAATATTTTAAAAGAAAAGAAAAATAAAAAATGCATTAACATTTTTTAATTTATTTAAAGTTTTTATTCAGATTTGTTAGAGCTACTTTTGACTCTGACACAGCTTTCAGCTAGTTCTCGTTGGGAATTTTAAGGCAAAGGCTTGGTCTGGACTGTGCTCTGGTCAGAATTTTCATAGAATAACCCTCTAGAGAAGCAACACCGCCTTTCATAGTTTCCCTCTTGATTTATTTCTCTCTGTACACGGAGAACTATATGAATATCAAAGTGTTTTGCATGAATTTCATGTGCTCCATTGGTGAAATTTTACTTGTCATTGTTGCGTGCTGAATAAAAGATGAGCGGCAGCTTGGCTGCCGGGAGAAATTTCGAATGGCGAAGGGAGGGAGGGGAGTGGATCGGAGATTTACGGGGCCGGGATTAACGCCGGTGAACTGCAACGGCTAATCACCCAATTTGGTAGCACGATTCAATCGGGATAAGAGCAGTGGAAAGCGGAATAAAATGAGAGCGCAACTGCCATTCACGCAATTAACTAACTTGGCCCGAATGGCACTAAAGCTTTTATCTTATTATCCTGGCGAAATACCCAAAGCGCTGAGCGCTGAACGCTGACAAGCCAACACAAACAAATGAAGCCGGCAAGATGGCAAATAGTCAAAGGACCTCTGGAAAAACAGAAGGCAACCAAAATGTCCGCAGGTCCTTCGGCAACGGACCAAAAAAAAAAAAAAAATGGGAAGAAAACAAACCGTATCCACCAGCGAGAAAAGCGCATTATGTCCTAGTCTTGCGTCGTCCCTTTTCTGTTTTGTCCTTTTTATTCCGTATCTCTCTCCTGTGGCCGCTTTGTTATTTTGATTTTATTCTCTAACGATTTTCCGCCTTTGATTGCGCACCTTTTTCTAGTTTTTACTTTTCAGTTTTTACCTTTCCACCCTTCCCAGCCCCAAACCGTGGGGGTTATAAATATGAGCAAACATTTCACAAGATATCCTTAATTAAAGCAATTTCCTTTTCCACGGAAAAGGGATGGTGCGACGGACGCCTGCGTGTGCAGGGCTTGGAATGAAATTTTCAAAAGGGACGGCCAAAGGAAATAAGCTGCCTTGTCCTCGCCATAAAGGTGCGACCGAAAAACGGTGGGACAATGACCTGTTACGCACACTTGCCCACATCCACACACACTCGTACACACGAGGATGCACACAGACGACACCCACAGAGGCACCCACGCAACCGCGGGGCAAAAGGGTTAAGAGCGAATCTTCGTGTGGCCATTAACATGAAATTTTTAACAGCAGCCGCAAACGAGAGCCAGAGTTGCCAGGATTTCGGCGGGGTCACGTGGCCCGCCATTGTTGCCGCCCCTTTCTTACTTACTACAACTACTCTATCTGCTTCTACATCTCCTGGTTTCTTGCTAGTCGTGGCTATTATTTAAATACTCTTTCTTGGAACGGTTGATATTTAAAAATCGATACAATAAAAAATAAAATATATTTATTGGTGTATTTAAATTATCTATGTAAAGAGTAACTATTCATGTATTTAATGTATTAAGTGATAAAGTAGTCAAATTATTAATATTAATGACAAATACTCTGCCATCTATTTCTTTATTAAAAAGGTCAACTATAGTTTAATTTTAGGGAAATGTAAGTTTAAATAGTTTTCCTTGTGCCAAAGAATTGAAAGATCTGCCAGGGTATTCCCAGCTTCGATATCAACCTAGTTTCCTCACTTCAGTTGTTGTTATTGTTGTGAAAGAGCGCCAGGACATAAGCAGCGCCGTAGGAGCTGAAGCAGCTTTTGTCTCCTGGTCTCGGTGTGGTTCCCCCTTTATTTTTAACCAGGCAGTCAAAGAGATGGAGACCGACCGAGAAGGAGAAGCGTCGCTTTGTTCGAAAGTCCTCCCTCTCTCTCTCTCTCTCTCTCTCTCTCTCTTTCATAGTTTCCCGCCCTGCCCGGCTTTAATCCGCCGCGTATGTCCTTGCACAACATCCTTTGCATTGTTTGTGCTATAAATACACGATGCTGGAGGTGCGCAACGAGTGAAATAAAAACACGAAGAGGAACCGCACTCCACGGCTACAATAACCACCCACAACCAGCAGGAACACAGCAACAACGACAACGGCTTATCCTTGGCGTCTCCTTCGACGGCGTCGCACAGGATGCGCCGCTTATTTATCGCATTTTTATGTGAAATAAACGATTCGGAATTGGCTACGTAAAACATTAATTTTATTGTGGGGGAAATTGAGATTGCACAACGAAACAACAAGCCGTAGAGAGGAACAACCTCCCCAAAGGTTCCTTTGAGGACTCCAGTTGTCCTCAAATTGATTTTGCCTGTGTTATGTATCTTGACCTCGCATACAAGGGAGAATCGAAGAGATCCTGAATGATGATATTTTGGATACTAATTAGTGCCAAAGGAACTTCAGTTCTCTAAAGAGATCTATACTAAAGAGTTTTAAGAAAATACAATCTCATTTACCACTAAATAATGAGTGCAAGTATATTTTCCTCATACAGAATTTTTCTATTGGTATTTCACGGATGGTCACGACAAATTCATGGGGTAACCATGACAAAATGCCATTTACATGGCCGTAACTCCACCGAGTAGTTCAGTTATTATTCAGATCAGAAGCGAGATAGAGCCTTGGAATGAAGAAAACAAGCTTTCTAAGCGGGCTGATCTTAGTTCTCGGTTTATTTGGGGGAACTCTTCAAGATGACCCACCAACAACCGCAGCACCAGCCGCTACCGAAGGTGCCTCTACTCCAGCAGAAAGTGCAGCTCCAACAAATGATGCACAATCCGGTAAAGAAACTGAAGGTTCGCCTTCAGCAGCAGCTGGAGGTGGAAAGTGCAAGTCCGATGAGGTGCTCTCCGACACCGGCTGCATTCCTAGGGGTGACTTCATGAATAGGGTGATGATGGAATCCTGGAACGACGAAGGCTTCCAAAAGGTGAAGGAGCTTACCAGCGTGGTGGACAGCACAAGGTGCAAGCCATACGAAGTGAAGACCCCCAACGGCTGCGCCCCGCCTAAGGGTAGGATGAGATCCTACAAGGTTCCGATCCTCAACAGCCACCTGAACAGTCAGAAGGAGGTAGTGAACTCGCGATCGAATCTAAGACTTCATGATGACGTTCCCAGTGATAATGATGCTGACGATCAGCCCACGAGAAGGAAAATATGGCTAGGGCCTCCGGTTTCGGGACAGCACCGTCCACGGAAGTACGTATTCTTACCGGGCAGAAGACTTCGCATGGACAAGAAAGGAAGAAGGGGCAGAGAATGTCGACCATATGAGGTTCGAGGAATGAAAGGTCGCTGCATTCGCAGAAGACGGCCCAAATCAACACCCAGGGCGAACAGTACAGAGGTCTAGGCCATTGCCACCCCGATCGCACCTGCAATCATTGCTCCAATATATTTTCTATTTTGTAATTAAAACAAACTTGAAATCATTCAATTCATTTTTATTCAGGAATGGCTAATTTATTCTGTAATTTTATTTTGGGATATTAAAGAGCCACCGAGGAGGATTCCACATAATTATTGAGTTACATTGCTTAACAAATTATTTTAATATTAATATTAACTAAAATATAATCTATTAAGGGGTTATTGATTTGCGGAATTCAAATGTAAATATTACTGCAACAATTTAGGCTTCTAAAAGCTTGGCTGCTCTCTTTATAATAGAATTTTCATGGTACGCCAAGACGAATAGATTGGTTAGGCCAGACCTCATAACTTCCAGAAACTGCGTTTCAGTTGTGATTGAGATCAACAAGAGGATAGTCACAGAATGAGGGAAAATCACGGCTTATGTGGAATTATTATACTTCTGTGTTTAATCGGACCAAGTCTGCAACAGGAAACAGCAACCGAAGCACCAGCTGCTCCCACAGAAGCACTAGCCAATGCTCCAGCAGCAGCTGCAGCTCCAACAAATGAAGCACAATCCGGTAAAGAAACTGAAGGTGCCGCTCCAGGAGCTGGTTCGCCTCCAGCAGCAGGTTCGCCTCCAGCAGCAGCTGGAGGTGGAAAGTGCAAGTCCGATGAGGTGCTCTCCGACACCGGCTGCGTTCCTAGGGGTGACTTCATGAATAGGGTGATGATGGAATCCTGGAACGACGAAGGCTTCCAAAAGGTGAAGGAGCTTACCAGCGTGGTGGATAGCACAAAGTGCAAGCCATTCGAAGTGAGGACCCCCAACGGCTGCGCCCGTTCCAAATCTAAGGGGAGGTCGTATTTCTACAAGGTTCCGGTCCTGCACAGCAGCCTGGACCGCGATCAGGTGATACACTCAAGCTACGGGAGTGGAAGCGGTCGCAGCCAAGCAGGAGACGAGAAGACCCCTAAGAAAAAAGGCTCCAAGTCTGATCCCCCCATTTCGGCTCACAATCGTCCGCGCAAGAATTACATTATGCCTGGCAGGAGGCTCCGGTCTAAACGCCGTTGCCGACCCTACGAGGCCCTCACAAAAGACATGAAATGCGTCCCCAAGCCGGGCAAGACTGGGTTCTACGAGCACAGGGATCACGTGTACGGACCTCGGAAAACCGACCTGCCAGATTGGTCAAAGTGAAATTCTAAAAGCAAGAAAGATCGGAAACATTTGTCATAAATATTTTTGGTTATTGAAAAGTAAAAAGTGAAGCCTATTATATAAATAATTAGCCGTAAAAAATAATATTAATATATTAGTTTCATCAGTTATTAATTAAAACCCCTCCTTAACACTGTCTTATTTTTGTCAAGTAATTTCGTCAACGTTCATCAAATACCTATGAAACTTAATAATATTTGAAGGAAAATTTATAATTATAATGGCTCGGCGGACGTCTAAATTATAAACATTTCTTGGTTAAATGAACAACAAGCCCCACGCATAGGTGAAGCTGCTGTCATATTTGTCAAACCTGTAGATGTCATGGCAATTATCCAATTTGGGATGAAAACAATTTGTTAATTTCCGTAACTAATAACTTTTGTAGTTGCTCTAAGCCCGATTTATTTACAATTTACAGCCCGAGACAATATGGACTACTCTGGGCTAACAATTCACATATCATAGCCTGTTTAATAGCCCGTGTCCTGTGTAGCCTTTGACAAATTTAATTTAATTTTATATTGTGCGGTGTAGGTCGTTTTGTTTTATGACAGCAAAGGCAACCGCTTTCTTGGGTCCCATTGAGAGCAAATTAGTTGCTTTTGGCTTAAGTCCGAGCCATTGACAAAGGATTAATCAAAACAGATAGACGCGAGGGATGTGTGCGCCATGCGTCGTGCGTCCTTTAAGGACCACAGTCCACATTATGCTGAAAAACATGGTGTGGGATTATGAATATAAAAGCATAATTAAACGGGATTTGCGCCTTTGGGTTGGCTTTCCTCTCCGACGGGGCAACACACTTTGAAATTGCTTCAGTATGGCATTATGGATGGCTTTGACATGCTAATTAGTTAACCTCGCACGCATGTGAGTGTTGGCTTGTGTCTGAATCTGAGTTTGGGTTCGAGTGTGGGTTTCAGCTTGAGTTTGGGGCCATATTGCGCATACGCCACGTTTGACAGACCCCAGGCGCGGCATCTAAGTGGCTGCTGTTCGCCGGGGGCAGTGCCCAAAACATGATGAATAGTTTTGCAATAATTACATTACACGGCAGTTTCACGCTCGGCCCCACACCCGCCCCGAAAGAAAGTCACACGTGGCTGACGCCTGGATCGAGCGGAAACACCGATATGGCTTTTCCCTACACAAGGGAAAAATTAAGGCATTATCAGCCACAAGAAGTCTTTCTATTTATCTAATTTGATGTATTTAAAGTTTAAATGCTTCCGTCTGTAATATTTTCTAGAGTCTACCTAAGGTCTTTAGCTAAATCTAGCTCCTGATACTTAGATTTAAATATGTATATTTTATTTTCCCCAATATTCCTGAAGCTTTACAAATTGAGGTGATACTTTAGTGTTCTGTGTAAATGCCCAATCAATGGGGATGCAGATATGGTGATGAACGAGACTGCAAGACCAGGAGGGCATTAATCATGTTTGGAGGTAATTAGCAATTAATAACGTTTTGCAAACTGTAAATTTATCGCCTGCTGCCTCGTCTTAGGAATTTCCCATCATAAATTACGCTTTGCCGGCTTATGAATGAAGTGAAAAATGATCCGGTGGCCATCAAATGTCTCCGCCATCGAATGCGACTTCCGTTTTATATTTCACTTGACTTTTGGCACGTCTGAGGATTTGTGTTGCGCTTTTGCCAGCTTATTGATTTCCCTCTTGCATGTGGAATATGATTTTGTAAAGGCGGATTTGGCGTCTTGTCAGGAATTCAGAGTTAATATGATTGATGGCTTAATCGATGGATGTCATAATTGGGTAAAATGCAATCAGTGTGGGTTCTTGGCCATTTGTCGTTGTCGTAATGGAGTTATTCATATGATTAGCAGGTATTTTAGGCATTTAACCGCTTTGACGAACCTAATACTTATTTTTTTGTCCTTGTCATTCGTCCAGAATATGCACAAAGTTGGATAGATTTGAAAAATCCGTTGCTATATCGCACTCCAATTCGAGTCCATAATAAATTTTTGTCAACAATATATTCAGATGAGCTCGAGTGTCTGGATCCTTCCTAATAGTAGCCATTACTTCGGGGATCTCCATACACTGGATGCGAGAGGTTTTGGCATTATTTTCGCGTTTCATTTCTGCCTCGAACTCCTCTCTGTGGTCCATAAGAACTTGAAAGATATTTCAGTCTCAGATAAATAGATATATTAAGATTTTCTATGCGTTACTCTCTGCAAAGATAACTTTGAAGTAAATTCCACACACTTGCCTTGTTATTATGTTCCAGAAAGCAATAAAAATCATACTAGAACGTTCAATAATTTTGTTTTAGTTAAGGATAAATTGTTTTTATTTAATGTCTCTTAAGAATGGCCATTTAATATCTGTATACAACTGGATACAACAACCGAATGAAATGCGTCGCAGAGGTATTAAGTTCCCTGCCTATTCCCAATAAAATATAAACTGGGTGGTAATAATACCTTGAGCCGTTTAAGTCGCATTCAGCCGGACAAGTGTCGGGCCTAATTTATGGTTTCGCTGCGAGAGCGACGCGTGAAATTGACTTCTAATTGCCGGCGAATGAAATGTCACAGCCTTTGGCACACTGAAACACCGAGGGGAGATGGCATGCGATGCTATAATAGCACGATGATGACGATGATGATGATGATGTCGGAGGAGATCCAGCCGAAACTCATTTCGATACACTTGAGTTGATTTGTTTGCGGTCAGGGGGGGACGACGACGCCGACGTGGGAAGCAATATACATTTCCATTTAAAATTAGGCACGGATCGGGAGCTGGTGGCATTGGCAAATCTTGTCATAAATTCCGCAGCCAATTCGAATAAATCAGCGCAGTGATTAGTGGCCCGGCCCGGACCGCTGCTCTCTTATTTATTAATGCCAGCATAAAGAGTTTATTTATAGTCGAGCACCGCTTCGAATCATTCATGTTGCAACACTGCCACTTCCAGTCGCATTTATTGGGCCACTTTTGAGAGCTGCATATTGTGCCGGAATTTATGCGTCATTGCACCTGACGAAAAAAGGTTGAACATGCGCCACTCGAAACTGCGGTGCGAAAAAAGTGCGAGCAGTAATATATGCAAATGTGTAGAGAGAGACACTGAATGCCAAAAGGACGTGACACATGACAGTGGCACTCGTTTTATTTACACGACAAGTGGCAATTACAAAAATCCGCTGGCAGCCACTGCTCATTTCACTTCACGTCGAGTGGCATTAAAAAGTTGCCATTTTCAGTTGAATTCGCCACGATAACTTTCAAGGTGTTGCAGTCAGTTTATTTGTAATTAGAAAAAATATTCGATGCTATTTTTAGGGGAAAGACTCGTTTTAAATAGTAGAACAAATATTGAATTAGTTAAGAAACCTTTTTCTGACTTTTAAATCTCAAAATTAAATTTACCGAATTTTTAGCAATAAATAGGAACAAGCTATTGATATGATTTATTAAGATATGTTCAACATCCCTTACAAATTAATTTTGTTAATAAATTTCATGAATTTCCAAGAAGTATTCCAGGCAGTCACCCCTTAAAGTGTGCAAATTGCATTTCACAGATCCTGTCTTTGGTCTTGACTGTTTGGCTACTCCCAAAATTATCTATAAATTTGCCTATTAATTTGAAACCACAAGCATTCCCTTTGACTGTGATTTGTGCTCTCCCAAGTATGGCTTTCACATGCGAGTGAGGATTCTGGCCGTAATCAGTGGGCATACCTCTTGGCCAACTATTTGGCCGAGACCAATCAGCAGCAGATGGTGCTGGGCGCCCGGGGTTTTTATTGTGCTATTGATTCAATTGTTTACATGTGTAATTAAGTTACCAGAGCGCAGTAAATGTGTTGATGATGTGAACAAATTTATTTACCATAATATTTGCATGAGTTTAAGCCGACCATTTTTTATTTGTAGCCGACCATTATGGTTATTGCTATGGACGAGATTCGCGCGACGCTGGACCTGGGCCTGGGCTCAGACTTTTCGTAAATATTTATGCTGCTGCCGTATTGTTGTCGGAATTAAAACGGCAAACATGACACTCGAAAAAATAATAAAGCAATCAGTTAAGCGCAGCGACTGTGCGGGTAATTATATAAATTGTTTGCTTATGCCAACGGAACTCCCTTTACGTGTGTGTCTGTCTGCTTATTTATTTGCCTTGTCCGAGTGGACGGACGAGTGCAATGAAATTTTATGTGCTTATAGTTGTGCTTAGCATTAAATTAAAATATGCACAAATGTTTACAAGCGCCTCGGATGATGTCAATTGCGATAAAAACACGCTCGTAAACGCTACGTTACGCATACGCCATGTCATGCAGGACCTCAACGACGATGCCGGCGACGCCATTTTGCCTAGATGTTGTCAAACATGGCCAGACAAGGACACAAGGCGGCAAGGAGCGCCGGACAGGAACACCTCACTCATTGGCCAAACTAGCGGGCGGGGGCAGGGGGTTCTGTGTGGAGCGAAAACCTCAAACCAGTGATGACAGCCACTCGCTTGAAAATTTATAATAAGCTAAGAAAATTCTACTAACTAATTACTAAAAAATAAAGATTAATAAGATATAATAATATTTATAATAATAATTAATAATATAAATATTTACAGTAAAAAATGCTTCTAGAAAAATGAAAATTAAACTCATTAATTTGCTTGTTAATAATAATAATAGTAAAACAGTGTTATACTAAATGTAATCTGAAAGTAAATCTTGCATTTTTAATTATTTCCAGCAAGAAAACTTTATCAAAATGAGGTCAAAGGACCATCACTGACCCAGCCAAGCTCTTCGGGCCCCCGTCCATTTTGTAGTTGGATTGCGGGCGTTTAAGAGCTTGCCTCTCCACGGACACTCTCAACTGGCGAAACTCCCAGATCCAGGCCGTGGTCCGGAGTCCGGAGTCCGGACTCCGTGTTTCGTGTTCCGTGTGGCTGTGCAGATAATGCTGATGATTTTGATGTTCGTGTCATTGTCGTTCGAAAGCGTTATGCGTGACGAAACGGAAGCTCTTAAAAGGCACAATGAATAAACGCTCAAAATGAGGCCAAAAGCCGCCCAGAAAAGCAGCTCCTCCTGCGACTGGTGTCTGATTTCTGGCAGGCAGTGTCCTGCGGTTCGCCATGGCACATTAAGAAGGACGACTCTGGCTGTAAATTCTCCCTGTTTTATGCGCATTTCGTTACGCCCTGATGCCGCCGCTGCCGCTGCCGCTCTTTCTTGGCCGGAAACTCCGGCTCCGACACCGACTCCGACCTCGGATTTTGCGTCCGGTCCCTAGGTCCTTGTAGTGTCCAAGGCAGTTGCCACGCCCCGCAAATATTTCCGTCGGAAAACAGGCCGCACAACCGGACGGGGGACGGGGTATCATTATTTTAATTAGATGCCAGTGTGGCCCGGTCGGCTGACGATCGCGGGACAGCTGCTCCACATTATTTAATTGAATTAAGCCTAAGCTCCTGTCATGTGCCGTGTGCCGAGGTCTAATGCATTTTTAATACAGTCAAATGCCAAAATTTGCATATGTGTTCCGAAAAAAATTGTAGTGACTTGTAATTTACTGCGAATAAATAAAGGTGCAGTCGAGGGGCGAAATAAAATTTAAAGAAATATAAAATATCAAGCATTTTTTTTACTCCAAGAACTTTGAGAAGCTTCCAGCCTTTAGGAAAATCAAAATATCTAGTTGTATTAGGAAAAGGAATAGGTATGTGACCACTGTGCGGCATTAGCATTATTTATAAGCATAATTTACACATATTCGCTGCATATTTTGCAGGCAATTTGCTTGCCTGTCATTTAAATATCAATAATCCCAAGGCTCGCTGACCGCAGAGCGATTGCTCACGCCATTCCTGCCCAGGACTTGGACATATTGTGCGAACTCCGTAGGCCACACTCTTCCATCCTGCTATACGGCCGTAAAAAATCACCGACGGACGGAGTCTATCTGTCAAATACATCAAATCCTTTGCCCTCCGCCGTCCTGAGCAAACACATGCCAAGCCAAGCCAAGCGGAGCTGGGAGGAGCTGAGCCGAGAACTGAGCCAAGTCTGAAATGTGTATATCATTTGGATTGATTGCCGGGACCAGACTCGGGCCAAGCGGTGTTACACTTGGGAAAAAAATGTATGTTTCTGTAGGGTAATTATAATAATAATAAAAATTAAAAGGGAGCGCTATCTTATTGGTTTATTATCCTAAACGACCTTATTTACATTATTACTAAGTTAACATTTGAATTTTTTTAGCACAACCTTTTTGGCCAAGTGCACCTTAGACTACAGAAGATTCGGGTTGAGTGTGTGCGGTGGTGTCTTTGTTTGTTTGCGGCTGTCGGCCTGCGTTTGTTTGCGTGGGATATGTGTGTTTCCTCAGGGCGAAGTTTGGTGGCGATGAGAATGGGATTAGGGGGAGAAGGGGTGCCGGTACCGGAAGGTGCATCGCCGGCCACCAGACGCCATCGTCTTCTCCATTGTCACACTCAGTTTGCTGACACGTGCAGTGGCCAAAATGAGTTATGGCCCGTTGCGGATTCCGGCCAATGGATCACGGCTTAAAGTTGCCGACCAAATTTCAAGCAAACAAAATGATCATCGCAAGTCGCAGCCAGCGGACCGCAAATAAAAAGCCATAAATAGTCAACTTGGGGCTGAAGTTTTTGGCTTAGCCGCAGAACAATGCAACACACACCCCACAACACACCACACAGCACAGCACAACACAACACAACACACAGAGAGCTCCTGAGGAAGCTTGGCAAGCCGAAAGATGTCGACGAAGTGCAAAGCGCTTCAAACGATTTTCCGCAAAGTTGACTGCCTCTTGCACTGGAAGGTGTGTCGAGTGTGCCACGCCCACACTCCGCCTGTCAGGTGAACTCCAAAAATGCACACGATGCACTCAGAAAAGTAGCATAATTCAAATAGCCATGTTTGGGGTAATTTATATGTAATATAGAGTGCATAATGTATAAAAACCATTTTTCTATGAACGGAAACAGCCGATATTTGAGAAATGGTACCTAAATTAGTTCCTTTAATATATATCTGTTTTCTGTTTTATTTTGTAGAAGTATTTCGTTTAATTTCCAATTATTTATAAACCGGTCTATAAAAATCCTTTTAAACCTGGTTAAACTCATGGTCATATTATATTTCAGTGCATATTATCTTTCCGTTTGTAAGGTGTATCTCTTATGCGGCAGAGCGGGGCATGTGTGTGTGTGTATGTCGGCATGTTTACGGCCACAACAGCAGCGACAGCGACTGAAATAAAATTCACGCCAAGAGCCTTAAGGTATTCCGCGCCAGCAAAATATGCGAGTGTGTAAGACCGACAGCCAACAGAATGGAGTTGAGTTGAAAAAGCGGGAAAAGTGGGCGTGGAGTGGAGTGGAGTGGAAAGCGGCGAGCGGAGACCGGGGACACTTCGGCATGGGTTGCCAACTTCACACCCAATGGCGGCAAATTTTTGGCAACAAACTTTTCTGTGAGCTGAAGGAGGAGCAGTCGTAAAAGCAGTAAACGAACTAGCCAAAGTAGGAGTCGAAGATGCGATAGTAACTACACTCAGAACAGTTTTTGTGAAGAATGCCGCCTTTTGGTATACATTTTTCCCTCAATGCTTAGTAATGGTTTGAAAATGAACCAAGAGGCTTTGAACAAATTTTTGTAATATCTGCAAGTTTTTATTTATAAAATTGTACAAATATTTTCTCAGTGCCGAATGGAGCCTGCTGAGTGGAGTGCTGGAATGTAAGCGCGAATGGCGGAGCACTCGGGTATGTAGACGAGGCTGGGGATGGGGCCTGGAGACTTGTGGGCGAGCGTTTCGGATGTCGGTGCAGGAGGCGAATTTATTGCCCAGGGAAGCATATCGTGGCGCGACGTCTCCCGAGGATCCTTCTTCTTCCTTCCTTCGCGGGGGCTGCAACATGTCGCAAAGTTGTCGAAGCAGGGAATAAACTTGGAGACCGGGCGCTCCACCGAAGTTCTGCGCGTCCGAGGAGCGGCAAAAAATTAGGAGCTGAATATGTTTTAGTGGCGCAACTGCGCTGACAGTTGTGTAAAATATACGCCGAGCTCATAATTTATATCAGTTTTGTTAACTCAACGTGACTGCGTCGCGAGATCTCGCCGGGATAGGCTGCCAAGCGTCTGGCGGAGCATCTGGAGGATGCCCGTGTGCCCCTTGGATTTATTCCCGGTCCTGGACCTGAGTCGGAGTTGGAGTCGGAGACGGAGACGGAGCCAGAGTCTCTGAGTCTGGGCGCCAGTTCCCAGGATACTTTCGACAGAGTCAAGAGCAACGGCCGCACGTTCGTGCAATTAGCCAAATGGCCCCGCCATCTGACTTATTGGCCTTCGTGAGCACTTTTCGGCCCACTTGTCGACTAGACCAAAAACTAGACTCCCCGCCCAGCCAATGGTAAGGGAAAATACGGGAAAACGAAAGCCAGAAGGGCAGAATCCACAGCAAAAATATTGTCCTTTAATTAATAATTAAACTTCAGTTGCAATTTCTCCTTTAAATTCGTTAATTCTGAAAATTAATTGATTTGATTTCTGTGTGACCTATGATATTTCTTTCTCTGTGTGGCATTTCCTCAACAAATATTTCCAATGCCAATGCGATTGCAGGAATTTTGCAGCCTGGCTTCGGCCCGATGCCCACCTGGCGTATGCGTAACGTACAATTTTCATTTCTGGCAGAGAGAGAGCCGCAAAATGCCAACGGTCGGCCCCAACAATAACTCAAATCCCAAATGCCTGCCATTAGTGGTCTGCAGCAGTAGCAGCAAGGGTCCTTTCATAGTTTTTGTTTAATTAACTGGCTGGGTGAAGAGTGGCGATGGTGGAAAGGATTGGGCAGCCCCGAGCCCCGAGAGGATTGTTAATCCACTTTGAGAACGCAAATGCCATAATCTTTAAATGTGTGTCTGTGGGCGAGAGGAGGCCTGACCACAAAAGTAACCGCAGCCCATAATGACAATGAAGAGATTTTCCACTTGTCGTACCTCGAATATCTTTACTTTTTTCGGCACCGAGAAAAAATATCATTCGAAATTTTTCATGCAAATATAAAGGATTGAATTAGTTTACAATAATTTATTAAAACTTCGAAAGTTTTATTATTTAGAAACTTTTGTGTTCATCTAATAAAATTAAGAAATTTGACCATTTCCTGTCACTTATTAATGTTACTATTCAAAATAATATTATTAATACAATTGTTTCAGACGAAAACAAGGAATAAAACTAGAAATTAATTATAGTTTATATTGTTTAATGATTGAAAATGCTTGATTGATCTGTTTTAATGTCTCTGTTGTTATTTTTTTTCCATGTGCAACTCACTTGGGTTCATTTGTGCTAATCACATTACTTTAATTAGCCCGCCCTGGCCATTAAAGCAGCCATCAGTCGAGTTTGCGGAAGGTTGGGAGTTTTGTTTTGAGGCCTGGGAGTCCATTCCATTGAGCTGTCAATCAGAAGCGAAGGATTCGAATGATGGAAAATTGACAAAATGAAATCAGTCATAAGAATCGAGAGCAATGCAGTGTGGAACAATAACAGTAACAATAATAATAACAATAACAGTAAATCTCATTATTCTTCATTTGATTTCACATTCGCAGGCTCTCGAGAATCGAGGCGAATCGAATGAATCTCGCTTTTCACACGCAGCTCGCAGCTCGGAGCTCACAGCTCACAGCTCACCGCTCACCGCTCACAGCACACAGTTCGTAATGTTGTTTACTCGCCCATTGTTGTTATAAATTTCAATTAAATAAAAATCAAATTAAATTATATGATGGCCATCGACGATGATGATGGGGATGACGTGCAGCCATAATTGAAATCTTCAATGTGCTGATTTTAATGGCCAGCCAGCCAGCCAGTCACCCAGTCAGTGCAATTACTCGTACTTTGGCTGGCAACTCCATCAAAAATCGCCTGATTTATTGCTTTGTCTTCGAGATTCTCGCCGTAATGAGGAGCTGTGAGTTAATTACTTTATTTGGCCACAGCTCAACCCGATATCGATTCGCAATCAGGCTGAGAGCAGGCCAGCCTGGTTCGCTTTTTGTGTGACATGCAATCTTTGTCATGTTTTCGTTTTGAGTTTCGGTTCCAGTTTCCAGCAAAACCCAATTCGTATTTTGATTTGATTGCTGGGAAAACCACTCGCCCCTTCTCCGCACTCTGTGGCATTTTTCCCTTTCAATCTTTTTCATTTTGAGGCAACAATTTAGTGCATTTTACATTGTTTGTAATGTCAGCAATGACAGTTGATGCTGCTCCTGCTGGTGGTGCTGCTGCTGCTGTTGCTGCTGCGACTGCAGTAGTTTTCGTTCCATAATTTGACCCAAGCGACCAGTTTTCCCTTAGCCTTTCCCGCTTTCCATTTGCTGACAAAGAGGGCAAACAAAGTTGACATTGTGCCAAGTGCAATTAATATTTGATTGAACGCTAAGCAACTGCGCTTAACCCGCGCCGCCTGCAAATGGCAGCCAGAACATAAAGCACGACCGCTGTTTTCGCTAGCTCCCGCCTCGGAACACGTGAACACCCTACGACTACGCTGAAAAATTATTACTGTAAAAGGAAGAAATATTTACCTTTTTGACAGAGCTTGAAAATCAATATTTTGAAATTAACTTAAAAGTTTTATTTGACTTACGCAAAAATAAATATCAGAAAGTGCACCCAAATTTACCCGCAATTTCTTGTATATATTAAAGGATTATTTGAGGTCATAGTTTCATATAAACGATTTCTTTATATTGAATGCAATAATCTTAAGTATTGCAATATACATTTTAAAAAGCATGGAGTATGAGCACGAAAATTAATAAATTATATGTTTCTGGCAATGCAAAATTTAGTTTTTTAAACAATTTCTAGGACTACTGTACTTAAGAATTTTAATTTAATTTATATTCCTATTTTATTTGCTATAAGAATTCCCAAAAAATAGTTTTTTTTCTGTGCCCCCGCTGAATCAGCAGTAACTTTGACTGCTTTGATATTTTAACTGACTGAGTGAGGGACTTTTGGCAACAAACTTTTCCATTAAACTGTGTCCGGAAATTATCTCGTCGCATTAACGCAAAGCGCCGCCCACCACCGCCCCCTGCAGCGGACTAAACTAAGACCGCCATAAAAGCATAATGGCAAGGTTTTGCATTTGGCACTGGCCGGCTCTAAAATGAATTAAAAACGATTTTATAGTTGCATCAGCACAGGCCCGGCATTGCAAGGCACGGCAAGGAAACGGTTGCAGGAAAGCCCTGGGAAATGTAGATAAACATGAGGAAGCCAGTACAATTTCAGGAGTGGCCCAAAACCAGACCTAAGCATCACCCGGTCTTTTAGGGTGGCTCTGGTACTGGTTCTGGCTTGGGTTCCGGCTCAGGCACGCATGCAATTTGGCAAATGAATTTCCTTGCAAATAAACAATTGTGCTGCCCTCGGCCAGCGCTGCATCCCCATTCCACAGCACTTTTTCATGTTAAACCTGGCCAGTTTTCGCAAAGAAAAGTTGAGTGCACAGGGAAACGGGCTTGCAATATTATTTATTCGAGTGTTTACTATACATTTAAAATGTAGATATTATAAAAATGATATGATATAAAGGTTATTCAGAGATATTATTCCACAACTTTAATTTTTATAAAATGTGTGGCACATTTTTCTAACATGCATATATTTTTACGTAAGGAGCTCTGACAATGCCGTCTACGTTTATCTCTAGGCTACGACAAGCTTCGCGCTTGATGTATTACAGCATGAGCACACATGGCGTATGAGTTATATCTGCATATCCGAGAAATGTATCTGAGATACCGGATTCTGTGTATTTTCCATGAAGTTTGTAACCAATTATAGGACTCTTTCCCAAACCAGAGGGTCAGCTGTGACATTTAAATGCTTTGGTCCTGCGCGGTTCAATTAAATAAATGTCAGAAGCAATAACGCAACCCTTTCAACACAAAGTGGTTTGGCCGCGACGTAAACACTTTTGATTCCCACTCGAATATATACAAAAATTCCTGGAAAAATAATTAAATAAATTTAACAGGCTCGACGGGAACGGGCCCGTTGGCTATTTCGGGAAAATACAGTCGCGAGTAAACGAAGAAGGGTTCAACAAGTTGCCGCTGGAAAACGGCTAATAAGCCAAAAAGCATTTACATTTATTTAAATTTATTAAGTTATATATTTTTTTATTTTTTAAAGCCTAAACCAATCTACCTGTTTTAATTTATATATCGAGTTTTGGATAACTAATGAATTTAGATTTTTATTTGGATCAAAAGATTCTCAAAAAATAAAAAATTTTGTATTTGATTTATGCTATTGAATTTAAGATTTTTAAGTATGATCTCAAGACTAAATGATTAAATTAAAAAACTGCAAAATAAACCTAAAATTGTTGATATAAGCTTCGAAATACTTTAAAATATTTTATAATATTTAAACTGACTTGTAAAATTCATTATAAATCTATTTTCTAATGAATTTCTTTCATTATTCAATTGTTTTAAATGTAAAAGGCTTTTACTAAAAGCACTTATTTATACTCAGAAAATTTCCAATGGTTAATCTTGGTGGAGCTTTAATACTCCTATAGGGTTTTTTTTTACTATGAAAACTAGTGTAATTTAATTGCTAGCCAACATTCGGTTAAAAATGGAATGCAGCCTCGCCGAATTAATTGTTAAATCAACGATAAAGGGTGAAGCATTGCGAGTGCAAAATGAAACGAGTTGCAAAAGGCAGCTCAGGGGAGAGCAACTATTTTGTGAAAATGGAAGGGAGCGTTTAATTCGCCGACAGAAAACAGGGGTTTTCGGATGCCGAGTCGAGATTGTTGCAGCTGCAGCTGGAGTTGGTGCTTCTGCTGCAATTTTTGTTGCTGCTGTGGCTGCCGCTGCTGCTGCTGCTGTGGTCTGCCTGCCGTTATGCTTTAACTAAATTGCGGTGTTTGCGGCCAGCTGCCGCCCTCACCCTCGTCCTGCCACGTCCTGCCACGCCCCCTTTTAGTCCTCGCGGACGGGGGGACGTGTGTGTGTGTGAGTCTGTGAGCTTGCAACAAACACTCAAACAATTAAAAGTGAAAATTCCGCAAAAGTTTCCGCATTAGTTTTGCGTTGATGATGCGCTCCAAGTTGCCGCCAGTCGACAGCGGCTGCAGAAATTAGCAGCAGCAACTAATGCGCACCACTCGACTGTATACAGTTGCGGTCAGCGAAATAGCTCTCCACTCTAGAAATCTTTAGGGCTCAAACTCAGCCCTTACAGGGTTAAAGTGGGCTAAGATTTATATAAGAACTTTGAAGTCCTCCAGGATTTAACTAGAAACTTAATAATAATAACTTACAAGTGGATTCACCTTTCTTGGAATAACCAAAAGACTTTTTGATTTCGATGTATGAACCAAGAACCATCTCAGTTCGTGTAAAACCAGGAACCAATTATCTTTTATTAAAAATTATTCGATTCTCAAAGTTTTCACCGCAATCCGCTGAAACCTTTTAAGTGAATTAGTGCAAGTGCCGTAATTGTTGATGTGCAGTCCTATTCGCCCAACCTCAGATGTGGGGGAAGCCGAGGCAGGATCCAAGCTCGGAACCCGTTCGCCTGTGCTTAATGCGGCGCGTCAGTGCCAAGTGTCGCGGTTGCAGAATAACGCTTGAGTTGGCCCGCCCGATTTCGGCACTCGGGCAGAATTTTCCGCCATTTTTGTGCTCCTGGCAGTAGCTTTTTGCCCGCGTTTCCCCCGGGCTTCCACCGAGTTTCCACCGTGTTTGCCTCTCGCTTCTCCGCGGGTTTTCCCCCGCTCTTCCGCCGCCGCCTCCGCCGCCCAACCGCAGCCGCAAGTCTTAAAGTGCCTCGGGATGGCTGCCTGAAACACCTGAAGCTCCCGGTTTCAGCTGAGGTGAACCAAAAGTGGTGGCGGTGGCCCAGGCATTTAGAGGCTGCCACCACTCGCAGCGGACTAGCAACTTCACTCGCTGATCGATATATTGGCCAGCTCGGTTCGTTTTGGCCGTGTCTGAGTGGCATACGGAATGATGGGACACGGGATGCCTCCAATCAGCACACGCACTGCTGCTCCCTTGGCTCGACAACTCGAGGAGCAAAGCAACCGGAGAGCCCGGGATGCTCAGTTGCTGGGATGCCGAGTCCACCGGCCACCGATGAAGGCCCTGCAGCCGGAGCTTTTGTCCTGTTTCAATTAGGCTAATTAGATGTAGGTAAACATAATTGCCCAAACTAATTTACGATTCTCCGGCCAGGTGCTGCTGGCCTGGCGCCGTGATTTGCACCTGCACGGTGAGAAAAATAGCTGAAAATATAAAATTAGCATAAGAGTATCGAATTTGAGTATAATTTGCATTGTTTCCCAATTTTAAAGTATTGTAATCAAATTTATTTTAAAAAAATTTTAAAATTTATTATTTAGAAAGGAATCTATAGTTTCCTTTGAAAATTATATTCTGAGGATTATCTAATGCCCGTAAAATTATAAAAGAGGCTTAATAAAATGGATAATGAATCCGATGAATGCTAAAGTCATTACTCATTCGATTTTCTACGTGCATAAACTCAATACTCTCTACAGAATCCGGGGTCTAAACTCACGTAGCAATCAAACTGGCCACACAATGACACGCCGATGACATTGACAAATTTTAAGATTAGTGTCCGACAAGAAGGGGCAGGAAACTTCATTAATTTAATGACAACAAATCGAGTACGAGTTCGCCCAAGTCGGGGATGGGCATAAATTGCATTGCATATTTATGCGAGTCTCGGGTTGAGAGGTCGAGGAGGGTCTGAGGACCTGTAATGGGCTTATTGCCCATAATTATGATAATCGAATATCTCTCGACAAGGCCAATCGGCAGTCACTAATTGCGCATATTAAGGACGACACGGCGACCTGCTAATTGCCGGGCTTGATTTTTCGCCTTAATCTCGAGGGTTTCCCGGCAGTCTCACGATTCGAAAAGGGAAAATAATTAACGACTTTGCGACGCGCAGTAATTGCAAAAGTTTTAATGAATTTTAACTATTTACGCTACACGTATGAGCCATTTCATATTTAGCTTTGGCGCACAGAAAGTTTTATTGCCATTTCCAGCGCTGATTTTCCGCTTTGAAATGCGCTGCAAGTACAAAAACCTACCATATATGGTATGTTCGTATATGAATTTTGGTGTAATTCCTCGATGCCAGAGAAGTGAAGTCGGAAAAGCGGAAGAGGCAGCCTTAAATGCAGCTAACGAAGCGTTCAAGGTTAGCCGTGGAGAACACAAGGAGCATGAGTTGCAATTTAAGCAGGCAAATTTATTTCGCACGAATTGTGCCAAGACATTCGCACAATGCTTCGCAAAAGTGGACAAGGCCTGAAATTGGGTCGTCAAAAGCAAGTTTCAGCAATTAAAGTGTTTTGCCTTTTTCTTTCTTATCACGAAATTAGTTTAGGTGGCTGGTAAAGGGTAAAAACTATGAGTAATTGAATTATTGGCTCTTAAAGGAAGATTTCTTTAAAGCCTTTGTCAAAAAATATACTTTAGTTTTTCCTATTTCCTTGTCATAAGAAAAGGCAAATTAAATTTCATTTCCTTCCACTGTGCGGAGAAGAGTACACCTCGGCGCGTCCTGGGTCCCCGGGTGTCATGGCCATATTCACGTTATCATTTTTCCAGCATTTCATTCTGCGAGTCACGTTGCTGTCATTGCCTGCTGAACAATAAATACGGCACAGAAAATGGGCAAGCTCCCCAGTGTCTGCCGTGCCATTTGCCGTCTCTCTCTCCTGTCCTTGCAGGACTCCCTCCTCCTCTGCCTGGCTGTCTGCCTGTCTGTCAGGCGATTAAATTGACCGCTGCAAATCGCCACAAGTGCTTACCTAATAAAACGTTATCATATTTCATTGATTTCGGTCCTTAATTGCAGCCTGGCGGCATGTGTGAGCCATTGAGCTATTGTGCGAAATTAGTCGCTGTAATGAGCAATTCGCATTTGCATTTGCATTTCGCCAATTGCCGGTCTGCTCTGCGGTGTGGTGGCTCAATCATTAATTGCATTCGGGCCCTGGTGGCCGGCCCCGCCGCCGTCGACAAGGGGAAAACTTTTTGTCAGATGTCTCCGGTCCGAAGTCCGGACAAACTAATTTAAAAGTCGAATAGAATGGAATTTGCAAGTATTTCGCCAGATAGTTTCTTTTTCTTTCACCTCCTTTTGTTTTTTATTCGTGGAACTCCCAAAGGTCCGACATCGGATCCCCGGATCTGGATCTGGATCCGGGGGTTAAAGCAATATGCAAAACTGCCAGACAGCTCGATAGATGGACAAACTGGCAGGAGGAGCCGGTCAAACGGACAGAGAGTCGGATAAATACACAAAGGGAAAAAGTTGTTATACATAATAGGTAATTGCTTATTTATTAACGTTAATCAAAATAATATATATAATTATAATTATTTAAAAAATTTTAATTGCATTTCAAAATATACAAACAAGGAGAAATCTAGAAAATAAACTTAAAATTATAATTTAAAAATTCTTGGACCTAAGTTACCTCTTTGGTTATATACCAAGAACCCCTAATAATGATATTTCCTGCTTTCTTTTTCGATCTTTTCTTAACTATAAAAGTTACCCCATTTTTGTTGCTGTGTATGGAGAACAGACTGCTAGATTTGCGTGTCGAAAGTTGGCTGGCTGGCCTTTTAAATTGCCGCTTAAGTTGAAATTGATTCATTTGGACAACAGCGCAAACCCGCAGTGCCCCCTCCATCTACTGCCAAACTACTTACATGGAGCGACGCGATAATTTAATTTATTTTCAAACTCAATTTCACGTATTTTTTTCGCACGCTCGCGCTTTTGACTTGATTCTGTGCATTTCTTTTTTTCACATTTTAATACTCTCACAAGGGGTTGAAGGATTTTTACCAAGACTTATCAAGCCCAGGAATAGAAATAATAGGGAAATCAGTGTAGATTAAATAGGGGGTTTTTAAATAAATTTTTAAGGCTTGCAATTTTGTTATGATGCTCAGGCTGAGTTCGTGAAAGAATTTAGTGTCCAATACCCAAAAGATTATATTTAGGATAAAATATATTATATTATAAATAAATCCTTTAGTAAATATAATAAGATTGTTAGGATTTCTTTCCTCTCTATAAAATACCTTCTCCGTATAACTTCAGCTATAATTTAAAATATATTATAAGCAAGGGAAGGTACTTTTTCTATTCGATTTCCACAACTGGTATTTCTCTGATGATTCCATTTAACGTTGCCATGGCGAACCCGAACGAACCGGACTGACTAGAACAGAGAGTGCCAGCGAGAACAGAGATCCGGGGACTGGACTTCATTATGTTCAAGCGGCTGTCCGGCGGATGGCCTCCCAGAACTCCTTCTCAGCTCGACTCCCCGGCTCGGCTCTCCTTCACATGCCGGGGCCAGAGTGGAATTCTCGCTAAAACAGTAAAAATTGCATTGTTTACTCAGGGAAAGTCCGTCTGGGATTGGGATAGGATTTTTGCTCCACCCTGTTCTGCTGCCCTGGCGCTGCCTCGAGACGGGCGCGAAACCTCGAAATGGAAATATTTTCGCTTTGATTTATTTGCACCTCTCCTCACCTGGCAATTAGTTGAAACTCATTGAGTGGGCCTTGAGCTTGAGAGCTGGCCTGCGGCTTTCCAGGGAGTTGGCCAAATTGAATTTGGCACTCGTGTGCAAGCACACACACACAAAGACACACACCCCGTCCGAATGCACTTTTCATCTTTCAACGCCGCGGCCTGCACTTGTGTTGGCTTTTCAAAGGGGAGTGGCTCGGATTTTTGAACCGCATTTCCGCGAGTCCGGATCGAAATGCCAATGCAGTGTGCCCGGAAAGTGGGCTAAATCACAGCTTGGCTGTGATTATTTTCGGCGCCCGGTTGCATTTGTGGAAATTGCTTTCCAAAGCCAGTTTCATTAATAACTAACTATCTCCACTCTCATTTATACACACATGTTCTTACACATTTTCTCGTACGCTTTTCATATGAAAGGGAGCCATGGAACGTGTTTAACATGCATTTCTAACATTTTCAGGGTTTTTCTTTTCGAGTTTCCATTGTAGAAAACAAGAAATGTTAATTGTTTAAAAACAATCATGCCCTGTGATGGCAGCAATAATAAATAAACAAGGAATATAATCAGTGCTTAAGAATAAGAAAATATAAAGGATACATTCCATGCATTCTATAATACTTTAACGTTGAATATTTAATAAAATAATTCATAAACACGCCCAATTAAATTCCATCACCCAAACCTTACGAGTGACACCTCAAGGCCCTGCTGAAAATCTGAGACATATATTTGTGAGAAATGCCAACGCAAAGTCGCATTTCTTAAAGTGCTGCGATTATAAAAGCTTAGCTCTCTGTGCATGTTTCTCGCCGAGTGTGGGCCTGTGCCTGAGCGTGGGAGTGGCGCTTAAGTCAGTGTGATTGATTGCCTGTAAAATGTATTATATTCGCGTATTAAATTTATTGACATTCCCGCGCAAATAAATCACGACTCGGTGTGACATGACAGCGCATCGGAAGCGATGGGAAGCTGGTGAAACTGTAGAGTGTCTGGCAAAGGATTTTCTCGCATTATCGCGATAGAGGTTGGGCGGGGTCTTTGCAGTGCGCAACTTTAAGGCATTCCGGGTGCCCCCTTTTGTTTTCGAGTCCGGAGCGAATTAAGTTTGCATAAACTTATGATTAGTTGTCGACTTGCCGAGTTTCGATTCGTTAAAAACTTGATTATGTCAGGTCATGGACTGTCACAAACAAACCCCTAACCGTTGGCTAACTTTCTTGCATTATTTGTTTTAATAGAATTCCGCACATACACAGAATTTGCTGCCATTTACTGAACCCAACACTTTACCTCATGTACACTGAGGAATGTTTTAAAAAGTTTTTGTATTTGAAAAAATTTAGTTTTTAATTATTGATGAAATTTATGTATACATTTTCAAATGTAATTAATTATATTCTTTCCGAATTATTGCCTTTGATATTCATTTATTTTTCAGGAGCAAAGAAAGGTTGTAAATCATTTTCGATTTTTTGAGAAGCTTAATTTAAGATGTCTTAAAAAAAATGTATGTTTCCCCAAGTGTACTATCGACCATATTCAGCTTTGACTTGCTGAGAGCCGCAAAGTCCGCTGGCGGCAAAAGGCAAAGTAAATCCTAGAAGGGCTCCGGCCTCGGCTCCTCCTTCTGGCCAGGCTCACACACTCGACCCAACTCTATTGCCACTGCTGGTGCTGCTGTTTTTGTTGTTCGGCAGCATTTCTGAGCAAATTAGATTTGGCAACTTAAACTTTTCTATAACTTTACTCATGTAGAACTTAAGCCTTTTTCGTGTAGTTTTCCAAGAATTTCTTATTAAATTAGCTACTTTTTCAAAAGAAACGAAGCCACCACCGAAGCACCACAGGCAAGGGCAGGGGGCAAAAGGCAAAAAATGTGTATGTGAATTTTTCGGGGCTCCTTCGAAATTTACCCTGGCCCCTTGAAAGCTGCAATCATGGGTGGAATTGGAAGTGGAAGAGGAAGTGAATGGGTAAGTGTGTTCGGGTGGGTGTGTATGCTGAAAAGTTTATTACACGATTCCTCGGACACACGCAAAAGTTGCAATGACAAGAGCGGAGCCTGGGCTTCGAATTATCGGGCAGAAAGAGCGAAACTTTTGGCCCAAATTGAATAGCTAATTGATTATGTAAGCCGGCTGTTCGGAATGGACTTTAAGCAGATGGCCCCGTCTGCCACTCTGGCAGTCCCTTTCCCTTTTCACCAACTTGTCAGCGGTGGCTCTGCTGCTGGCGCACTTCCTTGGGTTTTTTTGGCCAGGGGCCAAGCCAAGAAGTGTCCTGTTTTGTGGTCTGATCTTATCTCGATGCCTGCACACAACAACATTGTGTTGTCACCGGCCTTTGTGTGTGTGTGTTACTGTGTGGGGGTCGCTGTATTTCGGCCTTGGCATCTTGACTTGGCCATAGACCCGCCTGCCGCCTGTCGCCCGTCGCCTGCCTGTTGGAGGAGCAACATTTTCCCCTGGGCGTTGGCACAATTTGGCTGCAACTGCTTGGAAAATGACAGAAACCAGAGAAACTACAGCTGGTGCCCCGTTGTTGTGGGTCAGAATTTAAGTTGCAGGCGCACTTAGGACGCATAATGATAACCCTTGACTTTCACATAAGCAGCAGCTTTCACAAAGCAGTACAGTGCCTTACTGTGCCGTACAGTGCGGAACATAATAGAGGAGCCGAGAACAAGTGGGCCTAACGAGTGAGCAGCTTTTTATGCGTGGAGCTCGACAAGCAGCCACTGACTGGCAAATGATGTCAACGAGAGGTTGCAGTCACACAAACACACTGGGAAACAGAGATCCAACCGAGTGGGGGCATGTCAGGAATAAGAATGCACTCGGGAAAAAGGGGGTTAATTGGGTGCAATATGGGAGGAGCGACAGGAATCAATCCAGGTTCATATTTGAGACAATTTACCACGAACTCCTGGCTATTTCTGTCAATTATTTCCCTAACCTTTAATGTACTATTCAGTTGTGGGATGAAAATCTATTGAAAATATATTAAAATTATATATTAAATTAATTAATTGTATACATAATTTTGTTAAATCTTTAAGAAATACCTATATAGGCAACATTTTCATTGAGTATCAATTTAAAATATTTTTAAAATTAATTTCCCCAGTTCCTAGACATTTCTTATTGTCAGAATAATATATTTTGTGGGCCAAACTTCTTTATTAAATTAATAGGAGGATGGGTAATTATAACAAAAATTAAAATATATTAAATGATATTATTTACAGCTTTTCTAAGGCCACCAATTATTATGCAATTAAAAGCGCAAGTAAAGGTGCTTTTTTCCGAGTGCTTCTGAAAGCCAGCAAGCGGCAGACGCTCAAGTGCCTTCAGGCATTGGCAAATACTTGTAAATCACAACACAGGCCAGCGAATGCGTCATTGTGGGTCTGGGTGGGGTGGGGCGGGCTGTGGTGGCCTTCTGGGGGCGGTTGGGTGGTGCGTGACATGCCCGAAAGCATGCAAATGCCTTTGTAAATGGCGCTAATTTGAGTGACAGCCACAATTGCCAGCCACTCGGCACAGCATTCGCAGAAATCCCATCTCGAAGCTAAAGATGGAATAACCGCAAACACATGCAATCCCATTCGGTGGCTTAAATTTAAAATGCGGCGACTGGGAAAGGCGTAAATGGGCCACAGTTAGCCGTGTAATAGGAGTTGGAGTTTCGGGCCACGGAAAAAATGAACCAACTCAATGGCATGCCATATAATATTTTATGCTGATAAATTGCCTTTTTTATTGCATTTGCTTTTGAGTGAAAACATTTTCTTGGCGGTGTCGGTTGGCGGGGCGTGGGCAGGTCAATGGTCCTGCTGAGAAATATGGCAGTCCACGACGAATGGCACTCTGAGAAAAATTGAAGCAAAAGTAACACATGTTAATTGATTGCTAAAATCTTAAATATAATATAGTTAATATAATAATAGATTATATACCGAACATCTCCTTGATATCTTGAATAGTCAAACAAAATTCGTTTAAGAAATGGAAATGCTTGTCTTACAAATATATTAATCTCATAACCATTATTTATTTCTTTAAGTTTAATTAACTTTGTATCAGGAAAAGCTTTATTATGATAACTATTAATATTATAAGAGCATCTGAGATTTTTTTAAATCCAGTATAGGCCGAATTTATTTCAGTGCAGCCAGTAGCCAGCTAGAAGTGTGCGGACTTGGCCAAAAGGCAGTTGGCAAAGGCGAGAGCAGCCAAAGAAGCAGCCGCCGCCGCATTTCGGGTCGCCCTGGTCGTTTGTTATGTTGCTGATGTTTGATTATTATGTTTGATGGCATTCGCCAGAGCTGGGTCCTGGCTTTGATGAATGATCCAACACTTTGCGGCAGGCAGCCAGTGAAGCCGGGCGCTCCAAGCTGGAAACTATCCGCCGGAGCAGCATCAACTTGTCGGGGCTTTCAACTGCATGTTTCGCCAGCTGCGAGGGTCGCCGAGCGTGAACGGGTTGCCTTAACCCATTAGATGACAAATGGTCAGGTCAAAATAAAAACCTTATGATGATATTTCTGAAAGAAACACTAATGAAAGTCTTAGCCGAAAAATAATAATAATAATAATTAAAAATAATCATAACTAAGCCAAAACAGCCTTAAATTCAATTCGGTAAGCTGTTCTAGGTTCGTTTTTATTTGGTCAATAAAACTGCAAACTTATTTAAGAAATTTAAAAAAAATATTTTTTTTTTTTCAAATTTTGAGAATTTTAACGATGGTATATAGAATTATAGAATTTTGAAAAATTGATCCAAAATTTTTTTCTCCAATTTTTCAATATTTTACTTCCAAATAATTAAGATTTTAATAGCGAATCGAAAAATATACGCCATTTGGCTATCCGTTGATTTTTGGCCATAATATGCTCTCAGAAAGACCTCAAATATTGTTAATTATAAAGAAACACTAATGAAAGTCTNAAACAAAATTCGTTTAAGAAATGGAAATGCTTGTCTTACAAATATATTAATCTCATAACCATTATTTATTTCTTTAAGTTTAATTAACTTTGTATCAGGAAAAGCTTTATTATGATAACTATTAATATTATAAGAGCATCTGAGATTTTTTTAAATCCAGTATAGGCCGAATTTATTTCAGTGCAGCCAGTAGCCAGCTAGAAGTGTGCGGACTTGGCCAAAAGGCAGTTGGCAAAGGCGAGAGCAGCCAAAGAAGCAGCCGCCGCCGCATTTCGGGTCGCCCTGGTCGTTTGTTATGTTGCTGATGTTTGATTATTATGTTTGATGGCATTCGCCAGAGCTGGGTCCTGGCTTTGATGAATGATCCAACACTTTGCGGCAGGCAGCCAGTGAAGCCGGGCGCTCCAAGCTGGAAACTATCCGCCGGAGCAGCATCAACTTGTCGGGGCTTTCAACTGCATGTTTCGCCAGCTGCGAGGGTCGCCGAGCGTGAACGGGTTGCCTTAACCCATTAGATGACAAATGGTCAGGTCAAAATAAAAACCTTATGATGATATTTCTGAAAGAAACACTAATGAAAGTCTTAGCCGAAAAATAATAATAATAATAATTAAAAATAATCATAACTAAGCCAAAACAGCCTTAAATTCAATTCGGTAAGCTGTTCTAGGTTCGTTTTTATTTGGTCAATAAAACTGCAAACTTATTTAAGAAATTTAAAAAAAATATTTTTTTTTTTTCAAATTTTGAGAATTTTAACGATGGTATATAGAATTATAGAATTTTGAAAAATTGATCCAAAATTTTTTTCTCCAATTTTTCAATATTTTACTTCCAAATAATTAAGATTTTAATAGCGAATCGAAAAATATACGCCATTTGGCTATCCGTTGATTTTTGGCCATAATATGCTCTCAGAAAGACCTCAAATATTGTTAATTATAAAGAAACACTAATGAAAGTCTTAGCCG
>VNJO01003329.1:0-12293 GCA_008042535.1 Drosophila tani | reverse complement strand
AAATTCGATGTTTTTTCACCATTACTAAAATGGTTCGATTTTTAATGATCCAATTGCAGACTGCAAGGGTATACCAACTTCAGTTTACCGAAGTTAGCTTTCTTTCTCGTTGGGCGATGTTTTGTGTCATACCGATGTTTATCGGTGCATCGATGTTTGACAAAACATCGGAAAAAAAAAGTAAAATTAAAAAAAAACTTTTGAAATAGAATACCTAAGACCGCCTGGTACTTAAATTTATAAATTGAAAATTTATAAACAATTATTTAATTAACTATAAACGTTTTTAAAGTGTTAGAAATTTTTGAAAAAATGTACTAGTTTTTTGGAAAAAATTGCTTTCAAATCAAGTCTATACGTTTCTTAAAAATAGGCAAAAAATCTATTATTTGGGATTTTCAGGTAACATTTTACCTAAAAATATATATTTTTGCAATTTTAGGTAATGCGTTACCTTGGAATCCACCATATTTCTGGGTGCAGTTAGATCCTGTTAATTTGTAAAAAGTATTGTAGAAAAAGACAAGGTTGTGACGTGTTTCAAAACTTGCTTCTTTTTTATTAAAACTGCTAGTCACTCTTTTCAAAATAGGTATTCAATGACTTAACAGTTTCTTCAAAAGAAAAATATACAGATTTCGGTAATTGACATTATGTACTTTTACCAAGAATTAGATAAGTAAGACTCGCATACATAATAGTTTTCGTTGTAGCAGTTAATGTGGTTCATAAAGTGATTATACTGCGATCGCAGCTCGACACAGTTCCCGTTACATATAAATGGTTCGAAAATATACCACTTGGTGAAGGGTGGAATATTTGGAGTAGTTGCTGAGTAAAAGTGTCAATCGGATCGACTGTTTTTGATATCTAGCCAATAGCTTTTGAATGGATCCAAGTGTTCTCTAATAGCCTTCCACTCGACAACATTTTGAAGACTCACGAGGTGGGTATTCATGTTGCTACATTCAGCTCTCGCTTCGAACCAGTTAAGTTTTTTCGTGTCCTCAATGTAGTAGTTCTTTCCTCCAATCATCTGAAATTTGGTTGAAAAATCCTCCGGTCCTAAATAATAAGGATCCAAATCTGATGTCCATTTTGGAAGTTGAATTTTGTTTATTGATGTTGTTATTGATGAAAGTGCCTGAAACAGATTTTCATATTTAGAAGAAAGCTTAGCAAGTTTTTGGGTCAGCTCTTCAACTTGTTTATCAAGACTATTGAGTCTCAAAATTAAATTGTTTTCGGCGGCTCTCGATTCAATTAAACGAAAAAATGGTTTCTCGTATTCCTCATCAGGATAGGGTTGTTATAATTTGTATGGAAATTAGCTATGTAGTTTTTAGATATAAAAAAGAATTTCTCACCTCGGCCAAGCGAACCCAAAATATACGAGAATTAGTATATGCCGCATATTGGAATAACTTTAACACACAAATTTATGATGCTGGATTGAGAATTTATAGGCTGCTGATGAGAATATATTGCAATTGCTTCAAAGATAATATTGTTTTTCCTAGGAAGCCGATGGCGTTATCAATATTTGGTATACTTAAATATGAATGAGTGCAAAATTACGTTATATTTTTCGCATAAGCTATAAATTTACCAATGTTTTTAATCCGAATTATTCGCTTATGTCTTTCAGATTCATTCGCTTATGTCTTTCAGAATTCCGAAAATTGGTATTAAGGGGAACATCTAAGTAAATTTTTTTGGAAATCGAACATTTTTTTATTTGTTTAAATAATGATTTATGACCTTAAAAATATTATACCAAAAGATGGAATCCGGCAAAGGTTTCTAAATGTCAAAATGTTCGATTCTGCCGTGATGCATCCCATGTAAATTTCAAGCGCCTTAAAAATTTAAACGCGTGTAACTCGAAACCACTTTTTTTCAGGTGGCCGGACACATAACTCGAACATATCCTAACCGATCGATCTAAACTTTCTGGAAATCCGCTTTTTGTTTGAGCTACTTAGATGTCCCCTTAAAAATTATATTAAAACCAATATCAATTATTTTAAAAGAGACCTACCTCCTGTCAGACTTTCATCTTCATTGGTACTATAAATAGTACACTGTGCGTCACCTGGTTACCACAACTCAATCTGATTAAAAACTAGTGAGAAATCTACCCAAAGCTGTATGCTTTTTTTCAGAGGCACGTCCAGCCTAATTGGGTTTAAGCGTTCATATTTTCAAGCGTTTTTGAAACGTTTACTCTAATTGTCTTTAAAAATAACAGTTTTGAAAAATAACACAAATTATAAGTTTGCACTCGCGGCTTGCGACTCGACTAACCATCTGATGGAGATGGAGTTAGAACAACTTTAAAATTGATTTATTAGTAATATACTCTGGGGTCTTAAGTGGTAACTTGTTAACTAAGCTAGTACCAATAGTTAGTGAAATTTGGCAACAACCACTTCCTGCTTAGCTGTTGAACTGGCTTCGAAATCAATATTTGCAACTCAAAACGGGCGAGCATTTCAGATTCGCGATGACAGTTGACAGCCTGGCAGTGGCAATCGCACAAGAAGCTGCCGCTCAAAATCAAATTAGAGCAAATGCGAAGTACTTGAAGGAAATGCGCTGCAAGCACAGGAAACCGGAAGAAGGAAGAGCGGACGAACGGGAGGAGGAGGGGCTGTCCCGCAGGCGGATGCGGAGGCAAAGGTAAAATCAAATAACAAAATCTGATTGAATTGAAACTGAGGTAAGCTGCCGAGCAAACTGATTTATTGATTTTCAAGCAGCGTTTTCAGCTTGGCTTGCAAATTGAATAAAGTGAAATTTTAGGCGCCTCCCTTCTCGCTGTTCTCCGAAGCTCAATAGTTTCCCACTCCGAGGGCACACTGGTGTAAGAATAAGTACTGCTGTTAACAATCATATTTATTTCTCATTCAGTTAATAGGCAGCTTATCTGCCCATCATCTAACACTAATTTGTTTTATGAATTAAAGTTTACTCAGCGTTTATAATGGTTGGGAAAACTATTAACTTGATTTGAACAGCTTGGACATTCTATTATTCTATTGTATAAAATGTATTTATACAATATGTTATACATATTTAAAATATAAATATAAAAGTGTGTACTTATAACATATACCATTATTTTAAAATATTATTTTATGTTATACTTACTACACAAAAACAGTTAATGCGATATATAAAATTAGAAGCCTGCCGAAATTAATTTATTCATTTATTTCAATTCTATAATAGCCCTTGCCAAACTCTTGAGACTAAATATAGTGAGATTGAGAATATGAAATATTTAGTGTTATTTTCTGAGTGCGCGAACCCAAATTGCAATTATTTCCCCGACTTTTATATAAATTTGTAAATAGTTAAAATACATTTAAATTGCTCGCAAGTGTTTCAAAATCACTTTAAAAGAAGCCTAAAGATATGAAATAAAATCTTTGAGGAACCAAATCTCGAGCAATGACACATTTTGTGGCACCTTTTAAAGTGATTTCAAAACCCTATATATCCGTAGCACCTCCGTATAATAAAAATAAAAATTACCAAATGCATTTCTTAGATTGTTCGTTAGAGCTTAAAAAAGTTGTGGGCGCCGCGCAGATATGCAGTTCGAGATCACTTCCAGCCGCATTATCTGTACTTCACTGTGTTTCAATTGCACTTGCCAAAGTACATTTTTGGAGCTTTAGGCGCATCAAACATTTTATTTACAACACATTTACGCATTTCGGTCTCTCGAGCGTGGCACTTTTTTATGTTTTTCGTATTTTTGTCGTTTGTTGTTTGCGTTTGGCGTTGAGTAGCGGAAATAGTAAAAGTTTTCTAATGAGAAAAGTTTCCACAGAGACAAAGAGAGGAAGCGCCGGCGACAGAGACCGAGACAGGGATAGATAGATAGAGATACAGATGGAGAGTAGAGGGCAAAGATATCCCGAAGGAGCGAGCAGGAGCGTTGTCCATGTTGGCGGCGAATTTAATCATTCGCCTTGCCACTCGCTCTCTCTCGCTCCCTCCTCCTTCCCGGGTGTGCGAGTGTGTGCACATCAAAAACTAAACACGTCAAAGTAAGCAACGGAAATGAGAAAAAAGTGCGCTTATTTATTTTTGTACTTTCTTTTCTCCCATCCCTTTCACCACCTCCGCCTTCTATTTGACAGTTTTTCCCGTTGTCGCCTGCACTTCTGTTTGACTTGACGAGAGCGAGAGAGAGGCAGACAGTGGGCGAGATCCCTTCGCTCTCTTCACTCGCGGCGACATCAAAGCGCGTTATAATTCGGAATTATGCAAAGCTTAGCAAACGTGGACGCATTGTGGCGTTTACAAGCGGAAATAATGAAAAATAGCGCGAGACGCAGAATCATTTGTCTTCCTCCGGTGGGAAAGCGGGGCGGCAGATGGGATGCAGGCATTGTTGCCATTTTAGCTTATTTCAAGCTAGATTTAGCATATTTTAAAATGAAATAGCCTGAAAAATACTTGAAATGCATATAGCTTAAAATCTGGCTTATTTCAAATTTAATTTAGATAATTTCGGCTTAAAAAAATTTATAACAAAACATGTTTTGTTTTTCGATTGTATTATAAATTTTGGTAATTTTTATTCATAATTTGGACAAAAGTCATATTTGGTATTTTAAGGTATCGATTGGGGCCAAGTTATTTGAGTTACGGCAGCATGCTCAAGCTAAAAAACATATTGAAATTTTAAATTATTTAAAATAAACTTAGTATTTTTTTTTAATGTTATAGATATGAATTGCGACGTCATGGCAAATGTTGCCATGACTACCAACTTCCGCCAAATATATGAAATCTAATGATGAAGTTGATGAAATTATTTCTTTACTATAATAGTTATATAAATATCATATCAATATCGTATCAATAAAAGTAAAAAATCAACTATTTGAATGTTTTCCATGGCTAGCTTATTTTTAGCCTATTTTTTTTTTTAATTTTTAGCTTATTCTAGCTTATTTTTTTCTTCAATCTAGCATATTTTATCTCTCAAAATCTGGCAGCATTGGATGCAGGAGAGGAAGCAGATTGTTGCGTAACGTTGTAACGGCAACGGTGAAAATAAAGGTAAAGGCTACGAAACACGGAGATTGCACCTGTAAAGCGAATTCGCTGCGACACCTTCGCTGCCTGCAATCTAATTGTTACACTTGCAAAAATAAGTACACGTCTTTCTTTTCAAATACCGTTTAAAGAAAACAAAATTAATATTAACAAGAAAGAAAGCTAACTTCGGTAAACCGAAGTGTGTATACCCTTGCAGTATGCAATTGGATCATTGAAAATCGATTCATTTTGCCATAGTTGAAAAAAATCGAATTTTGTAAATTTTGTAAATTTTTATAAAAGTAGACCGATCGTTTCTATGGCAGCTATATGATATAGTTGTCCGATCTTAATGAAATTAAAACCGTAATTCTAAAACCGTTAAAAACTGTTATATCTCTAAATTTATAAAAATCCGTTTAAAAACAGATAAGTTAAAATTTGATTTACATTAATTTTGCCATCATTTCTATGACAGCTATAGAATATAGTGGTTCAATTTCGGCCGTTCCGATATACTGAGTGCTAAAGAAATAAGACTATGCTGAAAATTGCAGCCCGATAGCTCAAAAACTGAGACAGGCAGACGAACATGGCTAGATCGACTCGGCTGGTGATGCTGTTCAAAAATGTATATACTTTATGGGGTCGGAGATGCCTTCTTCACTGCGTTGCAAATATCAGAGCTAAATTATAATTCCCTGTGCAAGGGTATAATAAAACATTGAACTTATATAAATTGAAAGCCACTACTAGATGTTTTTCTGAATCATAGTCATGACTGCGCACAGTAGCTGCCAGGCTTACAGCCATCTGAATGTTATAACTGTGAGGAGTTTACTTAATCTGGACTTATTTCTTTATATCAAAATTGCCAATGTAATTTATACAACTTTTTCCTATCCCCTCTTTGTTTGATGATTGGTTTCTGGCTAATAATGCAAAGATTCTTTAGTACAGTTCGCCAAGTACTAATCACATTTTGAAATGTATATTCGTCAGATGGAAAAATATTGGTTTTCCTAAACAAGCAGCCCGGAAACTGACCAATTCAAGGTAAGGCTATGCTCTCCCTGTATCGCAGCAGAATCATTCGATCATGCAATAATTTTATATCTCTCACTGATGCCGTAACATTGTGTTTTTGTTGTATGTGCAAGATTCATCTGCAAGTATGATGATTGCATATCCAATTAACATGTTTTGCTTATCGCCGGCCATGTATCGGTCGCAGCTTTACAAGATTCCGGATAACGCCCCCAACAAGCCAATTAAATGCAGTCCCCCGGGCGGAATTATCGGGTATATAAAGAAGTCGCAGTGGCACCGAACCGTACAGCATCAGGCGAATTGTCCGGGGCATTTCCACCGTTCAGAATTTTAGTGAGCCGTAAGAACGTGACAGCTCGGAAATGAAGCTATTTTGCGTTGTTTTGGTTATTTACGTTGTGGCTCTGACCCTCCTCGGAGTTGATGGACGCGGCGGGGGCACCACAAACGGAGTGGAGGTGAGATCCGGTGGTTTGTTGTGACCTCTCAGCGGGCCTAACCTGTGCTTTCGTCCTTGCAGGAGCCCAAGTTCGTGGGGCTGTTCAAGCGGGTGAGTGCAAAGGGTTAAGCCGAAGGCCAACGAATCCTAAGATTTCTTGGTCCACAAACCATAAGGCGCCAGAGCAGATGGAGCAGCTCGATGCTGAGGAGGCGAGGCACTGGCGGCGCCTTCACAATTTAGCTCTGTTAACTGAACGGTTTGTTAAATGCCTTCTTCTGGGCCAGACTCCATTTCCTCAGTATGAACCTAGGCCCAGCGACGAACGCACCACCGCCTCCACCGAAGTACAGAGTAAGGACTTAGGATGGATAATGGTTCATAGCTTGGTTAAGCCCGAGTTTTTTTTTTTTACTAATTATTTAAAACACTTTATTTAGGACTTCAAGAGTGACAGATACATATATATTTCGGACATTTAAAACGTTTCAATACCAATAATTACATATGCATGGTTTTAAATTATGTTTAATTGAATTTGTATAATTATTTTTATTAGGCTCGTCGTGATGTCTTGGATGAGAGCCCTCTGGTGGCCAATGAGCCACCGCCACCGCCCCATCAGTTCAGGGTAAGTACAGACTCCTATAAAATACCAACTGATCACTGATCAACTGTATTCTCCTTCCTTGGCAGCAACGGCGCCAGGCTCCACCCGGCCTGCCTCCGCCACCGGATGGTGTGCCACCACCTCCGCAGTTCCTCATCTAAAAATTGTTGAATGTATAGCATAAAGTTGGGCGTTTGTGCATGTAAATGGGAACCACATCGAAGCTAATAAAACTCGTTTCAAGCATTCCAAAAATCACAAAACACAAATCTTGTTAAGCCGAATAACCTTAAGGGTCCTAATTATTCTTAGAAATTTAGGTGGCCTATTACCTGTTGCAGCTGTTGAAGGAATGAAGGGTCATAATCCTCAGACGGGACAGGTAAAAAGGTTACTCTGTGACTACCTGTGCTGCCTTTATAAGGACAAGTCAGTGCTGCAGAACAATCAGTTTTAAATTGACAACGCATCGTACAACCTGACTTGAGATGAAATTCGTGGCCATTCTTCTGCTGAGCATCCTCACCGTCGCGATGGTAGTGGCATTTCCTGATAACCACGATGCAGATGCTACTGTACCAGCTGGTGGCCAGCATGCTCTTGCACTGGCCAGTCCGGCAGATGCGGGATCCGCGGATGCATCGCCATCAGCAGACCAGAGCTCTAACAGCATTCGCCGGCCTCGTCATCTTCTGAGCAAACTCTTCCAGCCCAAGACCGTGGTGGTGCAGCCCGTTATTGTGAGGCAGGTGATGCCCGGAGCGTATCCCGGATACTCGGCGCCCTATCCGTACTACAACGAGGGCAGGCGTTTCTGGTAGAGCGTATCTCTAAGATATATTTGTAGAAAGTGTAACAAAAATATATAAATAAATCTTTGATTTGATTTACAACTGTTCTTCTTTTAATTACGAAATAATTTGCAATCCAAACAGTTAAAACCGATATGTTAAATTGCAATGAACATATTAGTTTCAAAAGAAAGTTGAGTATATGAGTATATAAAAGGGGACTGATTTATCGAACCACCACAGCTACCAGATTTTTAAGATGTTAACGTAGAAAATTTAATAAAATAAAGACTGGCCTAGACTTAAAGGCGAAGATAAATGCTGTTGTTTTTATTATTCTCAAAGTCAAATTCCTTAGCGCAAATCCCTTAAGTCGAAAACAGTTGCCGTCTTGCTGGCTACTCCACCAGCACCCGACTCCCTGGCAACTCTCTAATGCCTAATTAGGCATGCCGGGCACGTAGGACCGATTCCCGAAAAACTTAGTGAAGGTCGCGCCTCGGTGACGATGACAAGAACTGCCTCAAAGGAGCCAACGTTGGGGGATTTTTAAATAATTTTATACAAACGATTGACGGCACAGGACACTCCAGTTTGAGTCACTTTAAGTACTAGATGTGAATAGCTTTACATCTGTCAAAGAGTTTTATTACTATTTCTTACAATTAAGCCAAAGTCGAGTAGTATACAAAGTCAACTAAAATTTGTATTTTACCTTATATGCCAAACATGTATATTTGTAGGATTTCGGCAGATCGTAGTCTAGCTGGAAAAGTTCTTTCAGAACTTTTTAATGGCACTTTGAATGATTCTCATTTTACAATACTCGTGTTACTTATACAAGGCGCCCATGGGATCCCAAGGAGGCAGAGGCTTGACTTCTGGATGTTTGGCGGCCTGCAGAACATCCGGTGGAACAAATTTGTCGCGGATTACAATCTCGAAGGCGTATTCTCTTAACCAGTCTGCGTCAATAGCGGTGGTCTTGCTCTTGGCTGCCGGGGTCTTGCCGAGAATCGATGCACTTATGGTGCTGAATTGCACAGACTGCTTCGAAGAATCCAATCCGACAGACGTGAGTAGTAAGGCCGTGTCCTGGCGGGAATCCTTGTAGGTGAGTCTCTCCGCCTTGGTGAGCGTGTTGCCCACATCAAACCCAAAGACCACATCGAACATGTAGGTTTTTAGGCTTAAAGCCATCGGCTTGCCCCTAAACGAGTAGTGGAGGTCACAGCCCAGCCATACGGAACTCCCACCGATCAGAGCGTCCGTCATGATTTGCATTATCACGTCCATGGGTTGGTTGTTGTAGATGTGGTCCTTGGCACCAACCATGTTGGAACTGTGTGCCACTTCGTAGTTTGAGTTATACCTCGAGGTCGTGCGAGGATCGTGAGCCAGGCAAACGCAGGAGTCCAGATTAAAGGTAGATCCCACTACCACTTCATAGAAATGCACAGACGTTAGGTTACTCAGGCACTGGTAGCGCTTCTTGTGGTCATAGAACGTCCAGGAAAACTCCACAGGCGGTTCCCCCAGGCAGATGACCAGCACGTTGTAGAGACTAGGCAGCAAGCTGATAATGAGGTCGGGTAGGTTTCTGGAATCACCTTCGAAAGCGAACTGGGCGTGGAGGCGGCTGGCGTACTCATGGAGCTGTGGGAAAACCAAACTTTACAAGTACTCGTAATATAAATTCCTACCGAAAATTTTATGTTTTCTTTATTCATATAAATGTGTACAAAGGTAAATCCCCATTACACCTGGTGAAATAGTTTTCTTTTATATTATGAAACATGACATAGCAAGTCGAAGTTTAAATACCCATGCAGATAATAATAGAAATTAAATTAATGTCAATCCAATAGCTTCAAAAACAACAAAAATAGACTAAATTTGAGCTATAAGATATTATGGTCCGATTTGGATGAAATTTAAAATGTTTAGCTATAGATACATTAAATATTCATATGCTAACTTAATCAGATATAAAGAATATATTGAGTTTTATATGGTATTTATAAAAATAGCTCCCTTTTATGCAATATGTATGTATATTCATGAATTCTAGTTTATGCGTTCCACGCGCATTAATATTAACAGAGATGCCAGACCTAATTGGCTTTATTTGTTTAAACTTTCGCTCGGCGTTGCCACCTAATCTAAACACCATAAACACAATTTATTGCTAGCATACGCACCTTGCTCCGCAGTATCTTGTTGACTTTGGCAATTCCAGAGGTGTTCTTTAGGTAACATGACCGAGGCATAACGCCGTACCTTTTGACCAGGTTCAGGAACATGTGAAAGTTCCCGCCGTCCGGCACCGCGTTCTTCATCAGGTGCTTGAACAAGCGTCCGTCCAGAGGCTCGGAGCTGTCCAGCAGCTCGACGACCTTCCTCAGGAAATAGTTGCATCGCTCCATCTTGTGGTAGAAGAACAAGTGGCCGGCGGAAAGCTCAAAGTCCGTCGGCAGGGGAATATTTTTGTCCATTCCCAGACGCAGCATGTCCAGGCCTGCGCAAATCCATCCGGGCCCGCCAGTGGTCGCTTTTCCTGGCCCGGTTACCGTATGCCACGTTTTCACGCCGGATCCTAAGGAACTCAGCATCGCTGGAGACTTTAGGCAAGCCTGCATGGGATCGCGGGCTGTGCACACATTCTGCGCCAGGCGATTCCGCGGTGAATCGTAGAAGTCGGCCCGCCAGGCGGACACCTGCTCTTCGGTCAGAGGAAAGCTCAATTCTTTGCTTTGGTCATTGATATCGCACTTAGCATCGACACTGGTTGCCATTAAAAACGTGCAAAATTATACGTATGCGAGCTTCTTCAACACTGGGAACAAATGTCATGTGTGTTTTATTTATTTTAACTTATTGAATGATTTGGCCCTTTTTAAAATTGTATATATTTTCGTTTTCGATGTAGTTAAATATAAAATGTTTCGATTTTACGGTATTATGACACTGTGGTGTTGATTTTATTAAATGGAGAACTTTTTCTCAATATTTAATTGGGTTTTACATAAGTGCGAGCATAGAGATGAAAACAATCGATGACACTATCGATTAGAGCAGGGAAAAAATCGATAAATGGCAAATAATACAGTGCGTCCAGAACATAAAAAAAAATAAATTATTTCATTTTCAAAAGCCATTGATGATCTAAAAGAAGAATGCTTCACGATACATTGATTCTGCCAAAATAGAATCGATGTTGGACCGAAAAAAAAGAACCGATAGTATCGATATTGGAATCGATTTTTTCCCAGCTCTACTAAAGTATCGATACTATCTAAGTTTTTTATATTTACCAACACCGATGTTTTTCGAAGTAAAGCTACGTATTCAGACACGTGAAAAGTGTTCCTAAGCAAGATAGTGACTGGCCACCCCTTTCTACTAGAGTTGCATTTTTCAATTCTGCATTTTGGGCTAAATGTGGAATTTTCCCTGTGTAAAAGGTATATTAATCTAGTGGTAACAAAACAGAAAAATGCATGTGATTTATTCGTTTTTCCCTATAGCTACAAAATTTAGAATTTTTCCTGTAAAATGTATATGAATCTAGTGGTAACAAAACAGAAAAATGCATGTGTATTTATTCGTTTTTCCCCATACAATCGTTTATTTTAGGCTTTTTCTACTAAAGTTAAATTTTTCAATTCTGCATTTTACCTAAATGCAGCACTTTTCCTGTGTATAAGGTATTTGAATCTAGTGGTGACAAAACAAAGAAATGCATAGTTTTTTTTACGATACTTTCGATTAGTTTAGTCTTTTCTATTACAGTTGCATTTTACAATTCTGCATTCTGGGCTATAGACCCTTATATACGTAAAAATGTCGCATTTAGCCCAGAATGCAGAATTGGAAAATGCAACTGTAATAAGCCTAGTACTCAGACAGAAAAACTGTTCGCAACCCGAAAAAGATTTAATATTTTTTCAGTGTGACCGCTTATTAAAACGCTCTTCGGCATTTTTGGGAGGTAAATGATGCGGTAATACCAATCTTAAATCAGCTGTTTTATATTTACAATTATTTATTTTATATTTGAAAGACAATTCGCAATTCGCGACAATTCGTTTTGGAATAGCTTATTTGGCGCACAATGACCACCAACACCGTCGCCCAGATTCTCTCGACTATGCACAACAGCCGCTTTTTCTTCCTATTACTTGTCCAACATTCTTTCCTGGATCGACAACCAGGACATGGGCTGCTTTACCGGCTGCTGCTGGTGATTCTGTTTTTGCCAAGTGGAATTAACCACCATCTGGGTGGTGGCGGTGGTTGCCGCAGCTACTCCTGCTACCACAAAATGGTTGGACTGGTTAAA
>VNJO01003325.1:0-12989 GCA_008042535.1 Drosophila tani | reverse complement strand
ACTTTTCCCTCAGCTTCCTGTTTGCCAATCGACATCTACAACAACAGCTTCAACAACAACGACAGTAGCTCCATTAGTCACCACAACAACAGTAAACCCGACGGGTTCTACATATACCCCGACATCATCCACGGAATCAACAACGTCGTCTTCGACAACTGATTTGACGACATCTACTGCGACTCCATCGTCTTCTACAACAGATTCCACATCTTCAACATCTACTGAATCAACAACGTCGTCTTCGACTACAGATTTGACGACATCTACTGCGCTTCCAACGTCTTCTACACCAGCTTCCACATCTTCAACATCTACTGAATCAACAACGTCGTCTTCGACAACTGATTTGACGACATCTACTGCGCTTCCAACGTCTTCTACACCAGATTCCACATCTTCAACATCTACGGAATCAACAACGTCGTCTTCGACTACTGATTTGACAACATCTACAGCGACTCCAACCTCTTCTACACCAGTCTCCACATCTACTACTACAGAAAGTATTTGTACACTTTTCCCTCAGCTTCCTGTTTGCCAATCGACATCTACAACAACAGCTTCAACAACAACGACAGTAGCTTCATTAGTCACCACAACAACAGTAAACCCGACGGGTTCTACATATACCCCGACATCATCCACGGAATCCACGACGTCGTCTTCGACTACAGATTTGACGACATCTACTGCGCTTCCAACGACTTCTACACCAGGTTCCACATCTCCTACATCTACTGAATCAACAGCGACTACTGATTTGACAACATCTACTGCCATTCCAACTTCTACAACGGATTTAACAAAATCCACTGCGATTCCATCGAATGCTAAAATAGAATCAACAATGACTCCTTCGTTAACTACAAATTTACTTTGCATACAGTATCCCCAACTTCCAATTTGCCTAAGTGCAAAAGCTGTGAGTTTAAGAGAAAGTGTATCAGGCAAACCAGAATTTAATGATTCCACTGCATCGGGCATGGTTTCCAAGCCAGATCAACAGTTAGTGGTCACATCAATGCCTCAATCGGTGACATCGCTATGTTTCTTTTATCCTCGCCTGTGCCTAAAACCCGAAGAAGCTCAGTTTGTGCGTGTTGCTGATGAAAATGGAAAACCCCTACTGTTGATATCACCAATCGAAGGACGATCTCATAATCAATATCAACCTGCCTTATGGCGAGCAATGAGAAGAGCCAACAAACAACAAACCAATTGATGTACATAAACATTAAATATTCACATTTCGAATTCTGCCGCATTCAATTTTATAAACTTGTATTTTTTTGTTGTCGATTGTCAAAGGACGTAGGTAAATATTCCTGGGTTTAAGCAACTATTATTGAAAATAACAGTTTTCGAAGTATAATCGATAACAATTTATGCAAACGAATCTGAAGATTTAGTTGATTTTAAATCAAATTGTTTTTATACCCTTGCAGGGTATTATCACTGCGGACGGCAGTCCACGTAGTGACGATGAGCACCGGGACTGTGGTGCGCAAGGAGACTACTATATAGAGTCGTAGAATTGAAAATCTGCTACGATAGTCCGATCGAAACCATTTATATCTTCATCGAAAGGTATTGTTAACCTCTTTGAAACTGGGAGTGAAAATGCAAATTGAAAATTTTGAATATTGGAGCTGTTGGGGCCGGTCGAGCAAAACTCAACAAATTTTTAATGTTGTTGTGATCTATCTTCATATACGCGTCGAATGACACCTCAATCATCCCGATTCGATACTCCGTTCAAAAGATATTCAATAAATAAGATTTTAACGGCCTTTCCGAAATGAGAACGTTCGTCCTCTTGTTTTTCTGTCTGTGTGCCGTTTTTTTTGTTTTCAAGTCCTGAAACCACTATTATTTTATTAAACAGCTCGAGCTAAACAACTTTTGTTCTACCACTTTTTGGTTTTCCCGCTAGTTTAGTAGGAAAACAGCTAAAAAAGTCAGATTTCCCGCGCCCATAACTTCTAAACGACTAAAGCTATAGAAACGTAACGATTTTGATAGTCCCTCAGGGCCATTGCCCAACTTTTAGTATATATCACATATCTGGGAAGATTCGCTTTCTCGAGATATTACTCATTAAAATTAGTAGCAAAGATCCCATATACCTAACCATTTACATACACTATACATAGATTTATGTAAAAAATCATGTAGAATCATATAGAGACGTGCACAATGCAATAATATTTAAGACCATCAAAGGAAACTTAAAATAATTTAATTTTTGCGTTTTCAGCTACTTTGGCGGGAAAACAGGAAATTTCTCGCAGCCATAACTTCTGAACGACTAAAGTTACAGAAACGTGCTATATGTCGTTGGAAAGGTATATTGATATGATAATTACTTTGCTTTAACAAAACTTATCTTAATATTATAATAAGGTTTTAAGAATTTAAATGAATTTTTTTTTAAGATTAAAAACTTTTTTTTTTAATTGCTTCTACGATTTTTATATTCACTTCAGGCCGTATAGTCCTTAAGATATTTTGGGGTACATTTAGCATTTTATGTTAAGATTCCAACGAGATTAAATTAAATTAGGATTAAGTAAAAAGAAAGACTACGGACACTCTACGATTACAAGAACGAAACCAAACACATTGAAAAGTAAAACCTAAAAAGAGAATTCAACAAAATAATCTACATTAAAGCCACGATAACAGATTGCTTTTTTTTTGAGAGGTTGTGCTGGCAACGTCTCCCTAATAAGCCCCTCATAAGATATAATCGGTAAGTCTGCAATTCGGAAGAGCTTACCAGGATGCCCAAGCTTTAAAGCGCTGTGACCCCATCTAGAAAGTTGACTTACTGGCGATATGACTGAGAAAGAACGTAGCTTCAACAATTTACAAACAAACAGCAGGTTAATTTGACAATTCTATCATCTACAAAGCTCTTGGGTCGGTTGTGGCCGCAGGGCATCATCAGTGGTGTTATTATCTACTTCAGACATGTCTATAAAAACGTTTTTTGGACGCTGCTGTAGGTTTAGTTTTCACCTAGGCATTTAGTTGGTTAAATCAATACGCGGCTATGATCCCCAGGCGCACGTTTCTGTTTTTACTACTTTCAACCGCAGTGAGGACCGAAAATCCAGAGGGATCTTCAAGACTAAACGTGCCTCTCTGGCATGTCGGTGATCTTTACTCTCGCATTTCCAATGCTTTTGGCGCAGCCAGCTCCACGCCTGCGCCACAGGCGGCCAATTCAGGTGGCGCCGCTCCTTGGGGCGACTACTACAATGCGCTCCTGCAGGAATACTATAACAAAAAGCAAGGATTATTCTCCGCAAACGAGGCTGTTGCAGTGGAGCCTTTGCCCTTGCCTATTCCTGTTCCAGTGCCCCTCCTTCCTCGCCCTCCGCGTCCGCTCCGTCCTTTGAGACCCCAGATACCGAATCGACCATGGCCCAGGCCAACCCGAAAACCCACGAGAAGAAGCACGACAACAAGGCGGCCAAAAACGACCACAACAACCACTCGGAAAACTACGACAACTACTACTGCATCTCCATTATCCACGTCCTCTAGTACATCGACCTCCAGTGTTCCAACAACGACCGAGGCGGTGAACAGCACGACAATCGCACCAACCACAAACTCTACCGCCTCCTCAACAATACCTCAATCTTCAACTACAGGTGGATCCTCAACAACAGGTGGATCCTCAACAACAGGATCCTTTCCGTCTGGATCATCCACGACAGGAATTTCGGTGTCCAAATATATTCGCAACAGTACACCCAACATTAGTCCACAGGCAACAACCGCCAATCCTTTTTACTCGCATCGTAGCCAGCTTCAACATGCTTCCATTAGCAGCCCCACGGTGCTCAGTCTGGACGGATCTTCTCCTGGCAACCTTCGACCTGAACAGCAACTTACAGTGCAGTCGTCACCTCAGTCCATGACTTCGCTGTGCCACAACTACCCACGGCTATGTGCCCAGCCCGAGGAAGCGCAGTATGTCCGGCTGACGGATGGTTTCGGAAAACCCATGCTCCTCATATTGCCTGGAGCAGTGGAGAACCTGCCTCTGCCTATTGTGAGCCCAATAAGCTCGATGCCACGGCCTTTTAGGTCGCGGCCATCCCGCAGAAAGAAGCCGTCAAGGAGTCGATACATTTACCGTTTAGTCAAGAAGAGAAACAACCAACGACCTTAAATATTTCCAGCAAATATATATTGTCATTACTAACAATTATTTTATTTTATTTATTTTCAAATACCTTATTTGCTTCAGTGTTATTTAAGAGACAGGATCTTAGATTTAAGCTCATTAAAGGCTTTCAGAAGCCCCGAGCCGCTGCGGAATCCAGTTAAGAGGAATTTCGGAATGCACTTAAAATTATATTATCAATAAACTAAATGGCTTGCAATTAAATATTATAATCCCTACCGAAAACGCAATCAATAAATTAGCACATTCGAGTTGCCTCTGAATGGATGACTGTGACGATTCGAGCTGGATGGCTTTTATGATTTGGTGTGAACTTTCTTGAGGCCTAGTCGTTATAATCTGTAGGCTTTTGTTTTTTATCCGAACAGAGATTATAAAAGCGCCGATTTCGCTCGTTCTGATTTAATTTAATGACAATCTATTCAATATATAAAGGCGTTAATGGACGCTGGATTTCAGTGCGTTTTTGTACTAGGGACATGTTGCTTCTGCGGAGTCTGATGTTGGGGCTCTTCGTAGCTGGAATGGGTAGCTTTTTCGCCGTAGCTACTGCCCATCAGGTCGAGGTCCGAATTCCCGTGTGGAATGTTGGAAATATCATAAGTCAGGTGTCCGGATATGTGAATGGACAAGGGATCACTAAACGAAAGAGAACTCGCCCCAAAAAGGTACTCCAAAAAGAGGAGTACTGGCTACCTCCAAATGGATACTACGCTTACTACCCACATCCTCTTTATCCACCGTTAAAAAGACCGACAACAAAGCCAACCACTGAGCCACCAACTGAGCGGCCAACTGATCTCCCATCGAGTGAGTCCCCCCCATGGTCGACGAATCCCACTGAAGAAACCCGGTCCGAGTCCTCGGCCTGCCAAGCTGCAAAGGAAACAAGTGACAATAGAGGATTATTGAATCTGGATCCAGCCAACCACCAACCGAAGTTATCTATTGTTTCGAAGCCCCTTTCCCTGAGATCGATTTGTGATCACTTTCCACAGCTCTGCAATAAGCCCGAGGAAGCGCAATTTCTTAAGCTGTCTGATCCGAATGGAAAACCCTGGCTACTGATATCGGGGATTCCCGAAGCTTAATCAAGACTCCTTCGAGATGCATTATTATTTACAGAAGAAATGTATATCTGAAAGTTTTTCATTAAATTGGATCCATTGATTAATTCATCAAATAAAATTAGAATATTTTATTATACAAAGTTTAGTTATCGGAGTGCAATCGCAGCAAACCCTTGTTATTTATTGCCTCAGTGTTCTAGTTTTCTCAATCGAGAAAGACATCAGCACGTTGATGGTTATCAGCCAAGCCAATTAATTATGTGATTTAGCCAAAGATCATGCCAAAAGAATGTTTGTAAGCAATAAATAGAGTCGCTCAACCATTTTAATGAAAATACCGCGGAATATCTCTTTTAATATATTGAATTTATATAGATATCAATAATGTCTTATCAAGCAAGGGTTGTACTAAAGATAAACTAAACATGAAAACGGGGATTAACCGATTCGGTAGTTTGTTGGCCTTAGTTTTCATTGCGATCAATGATGGATAATCAACTTTGCTGGCAACCCATGGAATATATAAAGGCGTTAGTTGTCACCAGAGACCAGTCCGAAACTTTTCAGGCAGTATGCAGCTGCTTAGAAGCGCTATTATCTGGGTCTGCTTGGTCGCTGCTGGACCCAATTGCTTCCATTCCGTCACCGCTGGCTATCAGGTCCAAGTTCGAATACCCGTGTGGGATGTGGGAGGCCTAATCACGCGAGTAACTGGTCACTTGAAGGGCCAGGACTCAGGTCACCCGCCGAAGAAAAAGGAACGCCCCCATCATGAAGAGTATTGGCCGCCATATGGATACTACGATCCAGCTCTGATGTATCCGCCTTATTATTACCCATATCCTCCGTATGCACCACCAACGAATCCGCCATGGCCCACAAAAGAGCCAACTAAGATGACAACCAAGAAGCCAAAGCCTCCAACTACCAAAAAACCGCCAGAGACGACTACAAAGCAACCTGAGACGACCACAAAACAACCTGAGACGACTACAAAGCAACCTGAGACGACCACAAAACAACCTGAGACGACTACAAAACAACCTGAGACAACCACCGAGGTTACTACAACTGAAACACCCAGCACCACGACGGTGGCGCCTACCGAGACAACAACGGAGACATCAGGCACGGACACAACGGAGACTACAACTGAGGGCGACGGAACCACTGAGGCAACCACGACGAACCCAAATGGGCGCGACCTCTGCCGAATCTATCCTCTTCTCCCGGAGTGCCAGGCTAACAAGTCCGTGCACCTAAAGAAGAACAAGCCCTCGAGCAGCGTACTCCAGCCGGATCAGAAGCTCTCCGTTGAGACCAAGCCGCACTCAGTGACGTCTCTGTGCTTCTACTATCCTCGATTGTGCATGAAACCCGAGGAGGCTCAGTTCGTGAGATTGTCAGACGAGAATGGCAGACCCTTGCTGTTGATATCCCCAGTGGACAAGAAATCTGTCAACTCCCAAGGATAGTCCTAAATGCGGCTATTGGATATTGCTTCTTTGATAACTTTAGATGGCGCACGAAATTAGTTGTATGCAGTCATTAAAGAGATAATTTTCAAAGTGAATCTGATGTAAATGTTTTGACTTTTAATTAAAAACATTTTGCAGAGGGGATTTTGCTGACTAACGAATTCTGTGGCATGCGACACACCCACTTGTTAGACAATTTAAATACAAATTCAATAAATATTATTATTATTATTATATTATTGTTATAGATCTCCCTTTTTGCAAAAACAAGTCCGAGGATGCTGCTCTGTGTTGTTAATTGGTGTTCAGACAAACACGAATATTTAGAGATATAAGATTGTTTATGGGCTTTGTTCGTATCTGTGTAAATAAATTAAGAACCGAGAATTTTGAATCCATTCAATAAGCATAGAATATGAGTTTAAAGGTGTCAATAGAGTGTGGACATTAGTTTGTTAGGAGCTGCTATCTAATGCTCTGTTTTCGGTTTTAATACTTGTGCCCAGGCGAAATTTATCCACAACTTCAGGCATGTCAAGAGGAAACAAATCTATCGGACGCCTCGAAGTCAGTTCTGTCGCATTACCCATGCTAGCTTGGCGAACTGATTCCAACTCCTGCCTCTACTGTCCAAATTCTTGTTGGAGCCCCGAGGAGTCGTCTTTTATTCCTCTTGTTGACGCCCAGGAACGGTCTCTGCTGCTGATCTTACCAAGTGTGATGGGAGAGAAGCTGACGCCGTCAGCGTGTTCTAGCACCGGATGGCTGGGACCCACACGAAGACTAGCTTGGCAACGGCAACCAAACAAACATATCTTGCAGAGCAATCAAGGCAAAGTAGAGGAGTACTCTCTCAGAAAAAGAGATTAAGAAGCTAGAAAATCACTTTAACCGACCGTCCAAGACACCCGAATATTACGGAGCGTTGGAATGCCAGCCACAATTCGTTTGACATGACAAAGATGAAATATGGCAGCAGCTCTCCGCTCGGGTCTATTCAGGCAAACTGGTTTCAGTTGCCCCACTCCAACTTCTCGGCTGGTCAAGCGGCCAGTCTAAGTTCAGCTCCATGAGGAGGTGGTAGGTGAAGTTGAAATGAGCTCCGTCCAAGCCCTCCCAGCTTCTCCGTGTCAAGTTCTTTTCGCGATCTGCCTCGCTGCCCGGTGGTCCACAGCCGGCCCAGTGATCCCCGATGGGGCTCTGCAGGACCTAAGGGAGCTGAACTTGACCCAGGCAGAGCTCGTTGCAGATAACGCCACCCTCAAGTGCAGCCTCACCCCGAACCTCTGCGACTGGCAGCTTCATCTGTACGAGGGTCACTCCTTCAGTGTTCCACTTGTGCCGGCCCAAGCCACTAAGGCTCCTGTGCAGGAAACCTTCGAATTGACTCCGGAAGGTACTGGGCCGCCGCTGTTCATTGTGGCCGAGGTGGAGCCAAAGTCGAGACGGGAAAAACGACGGAAAAGAAAGCTCGCGCGACGGCACACTTTCAACTACTTGAGTAAACATAAATTCATCTTGCTGGTGCTTCAGTGAGGACCCCAATAAATAACCGAAAGGAGCATACCATTTAATCATTTACATTATTATCTCTCATTAAGACCAATCAATCAGCTGCCGGAGATTTATTCCGGCTGACTCACTGTTTGTTCGGAGGCTCCCGCTCCCGGTCTGTGAAATACATTCCGCGGCCATAAACAAAATTCTCAGCTCATTAATGTCGGCTGGATTCACGCTTTACCTGCCGTGACCCGTTTGGCCGAGAATGGAAGCCGTCCGACCACTTTCAACTTTAACCTGCCACGCCAGGGGTCTGGGTCTGGGCCCCGGTCTGGGCCCGGGCCTAATGCCCATTAAGCTGTCTATAAGAGTTTTATTTGGCGTGAAGCAGGCCGAGGAGGGGGATTCTCGCGTTCTCTATTTGTTTATTCAAATACTAATAGATGGCTTTTTAAGTGCCCAGCCGCGTTATTGTTTTTGATCAGGGGGCATTTAATTAAGACATCTCTGTTGTCACAGCGCCCCGCACCAAATCGAGACGCTGATGACTGTACTATTAGGACAAAGCTGATTAATGGGGTCAGGGAGCTACATCGAGAGTGAAAGTCGCCGAATGGGGCAATGTCTGAGACTTTCCAATGATTCCAGGCTAAGTGAGTGTTTCATCAATCTAAATTTTTCGGTTTTATTGCAAATTATTGTGACCATAAAACACCAATCGAATCGAATCAAATGGAATCACATCCCCGACTTACTAGCTATTTGATCAGTACACATGTTGGGTCCGGCGGAAATTCAATTCGACTCCTGGCCGGACCCTCGGTAAACACTAACCCCGGAACCCCAAAGACCCGTCGCCACAATCGAAGGCGCATCACACATCATCCGTGGCGCGGTCGTCGTCGACATCGTCGGCGATGGTGTCATAAATCGTATTCAAAAATTTTCTAATTTCCGTGTACGGGAGAATTTGCCACCAATTTGTCGTAGTTTCAATTTCCTCCTCCATTACTCCAGCGCTGGCAGGACGTCTCTGGGAGCCCTGACGACGTTTATCCTTTCCCTTGCCCTTGCTCTTGCTCTTGCTCTTGGTCCTGCTCTTCGTTGTTAAGGGACGATGCGTGCTGATTTCCGGTGATTGTGTTTCCAATTCCTTCGCCGGCTGCTTGACTTTCGATGGACCTGGACTTGGCACCAGGATGGGGTTAGAAGCAGGAGTAGGAACTGGGGTAGTGACAGCTTGGCTCGCTGTCATCTTTGTATCAGTTTCATTAGAAGTCCTTGCTGCTGTTTGCGTTGGCTTGCGCTTGGTCTTCGGCCGAGGGAGCCGGGCTCTGGTTTCGTCCTTCTTTTTCTTGCCGGACTGAGCCTTTGTGTCCGTGTCACCGGCATTCTCCGCTGTCGGCTGGCTGACAAGCTGTTGCATTCCTGTCGATGCCATATCGATAATTGTCCCACTCGGGGCCATGGTTCTCTTCACACTTGTCAGGGATTCCCCTGCAGGTGCTGTCACGGGGGCTTTGGAGGCCGAGCCCGATGCCGAGGCCAAGGCAGGGGTATCTTCTTTTCCGATTTCATCCCGCTGCGGCACGGCTTCTGTTTCTTCTGCATTGTTCTCGGGCAGCTCTGGCAGTGTCAGCTTCACCTTCACTGGTTGCTCCTGCTGCTGCTGCTGGCTCAGGGCCATAACTTCTTCGCCGACTGGTTTATGTTCATGGCCAATGGTCAGGGTATTCAATTGCACTATCTTCTTGACCCCAATATTTTGCACATGGAACTCGTTCGAGTATAAATTCTGTGAATCCCGTGCGTGCGGAGCCGAGTTCATTTGCAGCGGCATTAATTGCATGTTTATGGCCTGGTCCTCGACTGTTTTCCTCTGTTCGCTGGCCGTTGGCAGGACGTGCTCCACGTCCTCGTCGAGGTTCCGGTATTGGGACCTCTGCCCGGGGGATCGACGGCTGTGCTGGGCGATCTGCTGCAGCAGGTGGCCCATCGGAGGGGGATCCTCCAGCAGCGCCTGGCGCCGGGCCAGGTTCATCCGGGGCTTGTTGTAGGCATAGATGTCCACGTTGAAGACCCCGCGGGCGGGGGCTCGGCGCCAGTGCCTGGCAGGAGTGGCTGTGGACGGAGGTCGTCGGAGGTGAGCACTCACTGTACTTTCGCTTGAACGGCAATGCAGACTCACCTCTGGCCACGAGGGCCCAAGACTGGACTAGCAACAGCAGCAGTGGCAGTCTCATGGCGGCTAATACATATTTTAGGCGTTGGCTCCGGCTACGACTAAACCGATTTTGGACCACTCGACCAATTTTATGGCCATCCAATTTGGGTCAGTCCGCAACTAATTTGCATTGACGCTTCATGCTCGCCAATGTTCTGGGAATGTGAAAACACAGTGGACCCCCCGAAGCTCGCCCCGATTAAGATCAAGCATTCTTCGGACATGGACAATTTCGTTGGGGCGACGGTCCACTGTCCCCGGGAACTGGTTTCCCCGAATCGATTCCGAGCAACGGCACTTTTGGCATTTGCTGACAAACAATGGTTTAGTTTCGGCCCTGCCAATGGCCATGTTAATGCCGTGCCATAAAATATTATTGTGTTGCCACCTTAGCCGAGCCTTGGCCAATTTGTGTTTTCGGATGCCTGGCCAAAAGCAGCGAAAGTTGAAAGTTGTGCTTAGCATTACAATGGCCAGCTAATGGAAAGTAATTGGTTAGAAATTCCGGAGAATGCGAAATCAAGCCCTGAACCCTTTAAGTTCTTATGCTCGCATGGTGCGCTTCAGCCGCTAAATCAGAAATGGAATATTTACAAAAACATCTAGCTAAAATAGATAGTTAAGGGCCCCAATAAAAATGAAATTAGGGCTCAAAGAAATCTCTATAGTCCCAAATAATTTTATTGAATTTATAATAGAGCCAGTTAGGTCAATTATCCTAATTAATCTATACCCTTATTCGCGGGTTATTGGACTTGGACATTCTAAATTCTAAAGTATATTAAACTTTTATTGACTTCGTAAATTATTATCGGATTCATTAATTTTAAAATACAATAACAAATAATTATCCTAATTAGTCCATACCCTTATTCATGGCTTATTGGACTGGGGCATTCTGAATTCCAAACTATATTAAACATTTATTGACTTCGTTAATTATTTTTTGGCTTAAATCATTTATTACTACCGTCTCTTCACTATTAAAAAGAATATGGGTTAATTGCCCCATTACAGCGACATTGCAATTCGAAAATCCCTTCGAAAAAACGATTTATCTTAAAGAGCTTGTCAAAAACAGTTGACCAAGAGTAGCCGGGCAGGCAGCAAACAAACAGCGAACAAGCAGAAGCTCTGACAGTTTCCACTCGGAGCACTTAAGATAACTTCGAGTCGAGTCGAGACCGGACGGATCGGGGACGCGGAGGACCAGACCGGGCTGAGCTGAGCTGATGATGTCCACCAGCAGTGGCAGATTTATGAAAACTGTTGACATTTAGTCCTTCGAACCGTAAACTCTGAGCGGACTCAAGGCAGCGGAATTTACATTCGAACAATGCATGCCGCAGGACCACGGACCGAAGTGCACGGACATAATGCAAAAGGAATCGCAGGATTCGGAGGAGAGCAAAAAGGCCGGCAGGCAGGGAAATGTGAAAAAAGCCAGATGACAGCAGCGAAGACGGACAAAGGCAATTGTGCTGGCATGTGAAGGAAGTCGGTCTCCAAGAGAAAAAACTGTGAAGTACAAAAAAATTATAAAATCGTTAGGCGGCTCCATTCTATCACTGGAACGCTGTGGAAAAGGTATCGAATCTGGTTAATGCCTTTCGAACAAAATGATGAATATATAATAATGATAATTCTGTATCACTGCCAAGTCAGAAATGTTTAGAATTTTAATTATAATAATCACAAGCCCGTCAGAATTTACCATTATTGTTTCGAGTGCAGGTTTACAATAGCTTTTTGCCTGGACTGTGGCCCAGATGCGATTGGAGTGGCTTCAAATTTTATGTAAATATCTTCCAAAATAAGGGACTTGATGCATTAATGCGATTGAAGGGAGGACGGTCCTTATAGAGGGGATAAAGTCGAAGGCAAATTGCTGGAATGGGCGAGGAAGTCAAGAAGTGCGAAAGGAAGCAATTACAATAACTTCGATCCGACAATTGAAGTGGCACTTTTCATTCGTCATTCGAGTCGAGGGCTTGGGAAAGACGTTGACATATCCGCTGACGTTGAAATGGCTTCCATTGGACATTTGCACTGCGGATGCGGATGTGAGCGCGGAAGCCGAGCTGGCCTATGCAAATAAAAACAAGGAGAGGCCATTCGAGTTAAGAGGATAGGCAGAAAGGACGTTTTGTGTAGACTGAAATTGCACTGGCAAAACAATGAGTCAACAATCGACTAATATCTGTATACATTGGTCCTTCGAGCCGGATATAAACCAGCGACCTATGGTTCAATCGCCACTTACCTACTCAAAATCTTAATTTAAAAAAGGAATGCTATGAAAAAATTCATCTAGATTCTATGTATTTATTTATTTATTTTTTATTTATTTATTTATTGCATAACAAATATCTGTTAGCACAGCTATACTTAAATTCTAAACAATAAGGCTTAAATAACATTGAATTGTTAGAAAGCTAGTGTGATTTTCTCTCTGTGTAGATGGCCAGAGTAGGCTATAAGGTAGACAGAGAGAGGAAGCAATCGAGCGACTG
>VNJO01003323.1:0-40761 GCA_008042535.1 Drosophila tani | reverse complement strand
TGACAACCACTTGGTGCATAAGTAAAATTATGTAGGAAATTCACTTTAATATAAACTAATTAAGGGCTAGGGTTCAGACAATTATTAACTCTATCAGAGAACTTCACTTAAAGTTTACTTTGAAGAGTATTTTGTTAGGTGAAAATTTTTCAGCTTTAGTTATTTATCATTGTTAATTTTTATTTAAAAATATGAACTCAAAATGCAATTTAAAAATATCAAGGGTGCTATAATAATCGTTATAGATTTTAAATCCATTTAAAAAGTGTCGAAAAGTATGCAATGAAGTCCTAACATGATTGCCATATGACTTTTCTAAGGTTTAACACATTTGTAGCATACTTTTCGACATCATTTTAATTGATTTCGAAGGTTCACATGGCTGAAAATTACTTCAGACGCCTTGGCTCTCATCCTAACTCCCTGGCGAAGAGGCTAACATGGAGACCAACAAGAAGAAAACTAAAAAGAAATCACCCACATGACCTTCCATTAAGATACATTTAATGCCTTAAAAGTCTAAGTCAAGACTGAAATTAATTAATGTATAATCTTGTATACCAACATTTGTTACCCCCTATATTTACAGCCTGCTCAAGCTGCCACATAGGTAGCAGTATACCCGTTAATTTTGAATAAATATACTTTTTTACATTCATAAAAAAAAAAAAAAAAGAATGTACACATATTTTTAAATTTTAAGAATAACCCAGGAGCCCCAGGAAATCTGACATGAACTCATTTATTAATCATTAAAAGCATCGAAATACAAGATAAGCAATTTTTTTCACCCAGTGACCACTGCTTCCCTTGAAAAATTCTCAAGTAAAATCCTTCTTTCCCTCTCTCCCATAGTATTCCAGTTGGGATGAACAGCAAATCAGTGATTTCATAGAGGTCAAAGTCAACTGCCTGGATCCCAACAACAGACGCATAAAACTACAAGATCTAGAGGCCGTAAAGAAAATCTCCGAAGAACTGCAACTAGAAAGGGATACAAGCGCAGCGTCCGACAAAGAAGATGAAGCCGAGGAAGGCGACGATGAAAAGCCAAATGATGCTGATTCTTAAACTATTAACTATACATAAAACGTAACATTTTCCCTAGCAATTAAACTAAACTAGTTGGCCAAGTTAGCTATAGACAAAAAATCAATTTCCCGATAACAGCAGCCATGTGAACACCACTTTAAAATTAATTTAGTAAATTAAAGGAGCCGGAGACAGCCGAAAAATCAAAAGAACTTGCAACTTTGGCGTTTCAATTGCAATACAAACTCGTACACAAATTGGTTTAATAGATAAGACTGAACAATTTGCATGTGGAGGACGGTTACCGGCGCCGCTCGCCCTTCACAGTCTTGCGCTTCTCCTTCTTCTCCTCGCGCAGCTGCTTCTGCTTCTCGCGGTCATCCCTATCCTTTTGCTTCTTGGCCGCACTGTCCAGGCGGGCCTGCTCCCGCTTCTCCTTGGCCAGAGCCTGTACATCGGACTTGTTGGTGTTCTTTGCAAGGGCTCCGCTATCGTCGTCGCTCTCCGACTCGGAATCATCGTTGTCCTTGTTCACCACAGCGGTCTAGGAGTGGAGAAAGATTCGGTTAGTATCCGACCAGCTTCAATCAAAATATAGACAAGTAACTTGAGTGCTTTGACCGAATATCAAGCCAATTCTATAGGCAAAGCGAACCGGATGAGCTGGATTTTTCCGATAGTAACCTGCGAGTACTGGGCGAGTATCTGCTGCTTGATGCGGCGCTCCTCCTCCGTGTACTCGCGCTCCTGGTTGACGGCGGGTTTGAGTTTCTGGTTCTCCAGCAGCTTGGCCAGCTGGGCGTTCACATCGATGTCCAGGCCCTTTTTGGGCGGCTCGTCGGCGCTCACATGGCTGCAGAGCCATTTCTGCAGAATGGTGGCCACCAGCTCGTCGATATTAGCAGACTGCGGGGTGGAGGGGTAAACTCTTAATACAGGGACTCACTGGGGATGCCCTACTTACCCCCGTTTCGCTGAGGATTCCTTCAAGGGCCTCCGTCTTCTCCTCTGTCGTCTCGTCGCCCTCCAGAATGCCGACAATGTACGACCCGAACACGTTCTCGTCCGTGTTGAGTTTGCGGAGCTGGTCGTTCAGCCAGCCCTGGAACTCCTCGCTGGCACTCATGGCTACTTAGAGTTTAGTAATTAAGCATAAATGGAGGGGTTTAACTGGCGAGTTAAGCGGGCAGTGACAAATCAACCGCAAAAGGCAACAATTGGTATCGCCCAGTGTTACCAGATGAAAATGTTGCTTTCCCCCTAAAAAATCTCAAATAGTCGATATTTCACCCTAAAAAATCCAAAACAAAAAACGTGAAGATCTAGAGATGGGGTGAACAAAAACGTGAAGATCTAGGATGGGGTGAACAAAAACGTGAAGATCTAGAGATGGGGTGAACAAAAACGTGAAGATCTGGAGATGGGTGAACAAAAACGTGAAGATCTGGAGATGGACCTCCACAAGAGGTCACACTTAAAAAGCTAAGAAGTGCTTAGCTATTATTAGCTATTTTCTAGCTAAGTGGCGCAGTGTTGGTAAATGCCTGCGCTAACAGCTGTTCGTGTCAGTGTTGGCCAATACCAGTGTATCTTTTAGTTGTTTGCCGACCTTAATCTTTACGCTTTTTGTTAAAACGAATATTATCTTTTGTGTTTGTTAAAAACTCTGTCAAGTTTAGTGATTGTGTTCGGTGGCCCGCGTTTAAGTCTGTGAATTTACGTCAACAACCTTTAGGCCCAAAGGCAACCGCATTTCGGTCCAAACTAAAATTATAAACAAATTGTTTCGTCGCTGTCCGTTTGTTTCTTGTGAATTGATACCATTTATTACGGGCTTGTGCGTAATTGTGTGTGAAGCCCGAGTGTCTAAGGTATTGGTGACTCTTCGTGTAATAATTTGCAGCAAACAAAAAAAGTACAAAATACCATAACAATTACGATTACAATAACAAGAGAGAGAGCAACAACAACGTCACACGTCTGCGACACCTGCGTCACTTGTTGTTGCTGTCGTCGCCTTCGGCTTTTGTTTATTTGTTGCTGGGCGTCGCGTCGGCAGACGCGTTATAAACAAAAAGAAAAAAAAAATACAAGAGGCAAAGAAACGGGAAAATCATGACAACGTTTTAATACCCTTCTATTTATAGAAAAAAAAACAACTGTTAGTTAAATAGTAAAATTCACAATTTAATGAACCAACAAATTCAAATTCAGAATTGGTTGGTTTTTGAAATCTATTCAAAGTGTTCCCCAAAATGTGCAATAAAATGTAAACTCGATTTATCTTTTAACAAAATCCCAAATTAAATGAACAAATAAAAAACATATTGAAAATAGATTGGATTGAAATGTGTTATAGGCGTATCGAAAAGTATGCTATAAAATTTCTTAATTAACAAATTCTGGGCAAACTCGATTTATCCCGTTTACGATGTGTAACGTTTTGTTGCATACTTTTTAAAACTTTTTTAATAGGTTTAAAAACCATAACGATTTTCAAGTAAAGAAAAAAGTAAAAAAGAAACAGATTTTTCCAGCCTTCCAATTCGAATATTTACTTTTACTTACTTTTCTTGAACAATACATTCTTTGTAATTCTTTCATATTTAAAATTATAAATATTTAAAAACCTAAGCCATAATAAAGACAAATTCTTAAAATTAATTTTTTATCAAATAAGAATTATGAATATTACAAAACATTATTGAAGGGGCTCAAATTAGGCTCAAAATAATTGTATAAAACGTCGCCTTTTCCCATATCCTCTTTTATGACTGATCAAGAGTGTATATTCTTTACAGTATTCGAAATATGCTAACTTCACTGCATACCAAATGTTAAAACCAAACTATAATACCCTCTGATAGGGTATAAATATACAACAAAAAAAAGTAAGAAGAAGGAAAACACATATACACACGCGTGTGCCGTTGGCAACAAGTGGAATATATACAAACAAAATTCATACACTTCTATGATTGTGTGTGCGGCGAGTGTAATCATAAGACGTCAAAGAAAACCCTAAAACAACAAAAAACGTAAGAAACTGAATGGCAGCGGCAAGAAATTGCAGCTAAGATTCAATTTGTTGCGGTAAGTTATTATTTATTGTATTTAAACTTAAAATTATAAGTTGTAGGAGGTCTGGAAATTAATATGTGGTTTTGGATGACAGAATGGGGCAAGATGGAATATAAATATTTACATTTTTTAGTACATTAATATAATTTGGTAATTTTAACATGGATATCTAGTTACAAGCTATTTGTTTGATTATTATAAAGAATTCTTTGGTCGCGTGCCTACACTATAAGATCGCAATTAACCAATAATCTTATCTACGTGGTATTTATCGGCTTTGGCAAAAATCAAACCACGTTAAGATATTGCATGTTATAGTGTGTATACCTATACCTAATAAGAAAAACTTAAATCAATACAAAGCGTTTGTATAAAATTAATGTGGATTTCAAAACAGATCCTATAGTTTTTTGCTCAGAAAGAAAATTTATTGCATACTTTTGGACACATTTTTAATTGATTTCGTGGGCACCCCTGTCCTATTTTAATTGTTTTCGAGATATCATTCCTAATTAGTAATTACGCCAAGAAAAATATTATATATTTAATGATTGAGTGGATATTTCTAAAACATTTTCTGTAAAATTAATAAAAGGACTATAATAAAACTATATAAAAATTAATTATCGTTCAGTTTCTAAGTATTAGTAAATAAATAAATGGTAGACACATTTTAAGTACTTAAAATATTTTAAATACAAGTTATTTAAATATTAAGTAAATAATAGCCATAAGCGGCTGAAAAATACAAGCGATTTAAATGATTTCCTTACCTTAGCATATCTTGTTTACCCAAGATTGTATTATTTATCAAGAAAATTATGTACTGCCTAAGAATGTTTACTCCCTTACTCCTTTGGAATCTCGGTCTGCTATCCTGCCTAACCTTGAAGCTTTCCCCGAATAGTCCCAGCTTCTAGCCGCCCACTTTCCGCCGCTTGTCGTGGACTGGTTGTGTTGACTGTTTTTTTTAATGGGCCACAACGTTGCAGGGATTGTTTATGTGGCTTGTAAATGTAAATGTGAGTGTTTTACACTTTCCAATCTGTGTGCATATTCATGTGAGCTTCCCCACTGCCTCCCCCTTCCGTTCGTGTGTGTTTGTGTATGCATAATAAAGGCCATTAAAATTAAGTAATTGACGCAAGCAGACGCGACACCCGTACCCGTTAAGGGGAAGAAGGTGGTGTTGTTAACTGATTCAACCGTTTCATCCAGCCGAAGGATGGAAGGAAGGACGGAAGGCAAGGGAAATGTGAAAATGAAAACCGGAAAATGCACACAGGAATAAATATTCCTCTCTGGCATAAAAAAAAAATGTTTAAAACTTAAATTCGCTGCGTGGTCTACCTTTACGCTCTGGCCTTTCCTCTTTTTCCCCCTCTGCTCATTTCGTCATTAAATTGGAGACCCATTTAAATTTCAGCAAGCTCATAAAATTCACACGATTCATTGCTCATTCTTTTGAAGTCAGGCACAGTGGTTGGGATTACCTATTAAATTAAATTTAAGGTATACAATTTATTAAAACGAAGTCGACAAGAGAAACTGATCATATAAGTTAAAAATTTGTATTGTATTTTAAGGCCATTATACTTGTTTTAATTAATTTTACCATTGTAAATTTATGTTTTCTAAACATTTAAAAATATTTATAGCATTTAAATCCATAAATATTATTATTATATTTTAAAAAAACCCACTTTTATTTGACACTTTCTTAATCCTTATATTATCTTTGCTATTTGTTGACCTTCTCAAGATATTTACCCTTTTAAAAACCACCTCACCCACTGTCCTTACTTACCATCTGACTTCGGTACCTTGTGAGTTTTAACAGCTCCTTTCAACAGCCATTTGCCAGTGGGCACGCCCTCGCCCATAAAGTTTTCCTCATGGCCAAGTCTCCAAGTCTCTTCCTGGCTCCTCCATGTTTTTATGGCGGCTTTTGCTTGATGGCTTGCCCTGCCGCTGCATCCACACCGAAATCTTGGCTCTAATTGTGGGAAAGGAGCAAATTGATTTCCATATCATAAACCCGGCTAAGGCTCTGCGGCCAACCAATCAAATGGAAAACGCAACAAGTCAGAAACAGAAACAAAACAACATTTTGGCATTGAGTGTGCGGCGCGTGTGTGTGGGTGGAGGGTCCTTCGAAAAGAGGGGGTTGCATTTCACATAACGAAATCAATCCAACAATGGGTGGGCGCATTCATTTCGAGAATGCCACGGGGCGCTTCTCGTCCTGTGAAGTACTTTCCTTCTTCCATGCTGACTGTGCATGGAATTTTCCGGGGGCCACCCACAGAGATGGTTGGATTGGCGAAGGAACGTGGCTGTGATCGCCATAATACCAATCCTTATTCCGGTGACTGTGTAAAAAACAGTGTTGTGGTGACTGAAAACATATGTTATCTTGGGGGTTTTCCTATAAAAGAGTTGCTACATTAACCGTGGTTTTGGGGGGGAAAAAGTATAGGTAAAATTTTCCTTTAAAATATACTGTAGAAGAGCAAATAAATATGCTTTTTGAACCATAAAGCTCTCTTTATTAATTAAATTGTAAAGGGATAATATCGCTTTACCTTTACCCCACCCTGAATTCTTAAACAAACCAGTTGTCTGTTGTCCATAAATATTGACTGTTTGCCTATAACTCTTTTTTTAATTGAAATAAATTATTAAGCAAATTAAAAATACAAAAATAATCCAAGGTATAAAAGAAGTTAATTTAAAATTGGTGGAAACCCCAATTAAGGAAAGTTAGGACCCACAAAACCTCCCTCATATGAAATTCCATTCCATTGCTTGGCCCCCAGATGCCGCTTGCGAACGCTAAGTAGCTCCCTGTGGCTTGAAGCTGGAAGGATTTCGAAACTCAACCCATTCACATTGGAGGACTACGTCCTCGCCACGGCATTCCGTAATGTGATTGAAAAGGCTTCGTCGGGTGGCTGCCTGTTGGATGCCAGGCGACTCCATGGGCGGTTGATGGATTCCATTCACGGTGCCTCGTATCCACTTAACTATTTCGATGAATTGAGGGAGAAGCTGTTGCTGCTGCGGCTGCCTCTGACATTTTCATTTTCCTACAGTTTGGCTACAGTTTTCCCGCTTTTCTTGTTGCTGTATCATTGCCATGTCGTTGACAAATTGTCTGGCGGAAGGATGAGGCTGAGTGCTGGAGAAGATCTGGTTGAGGTTCTGGTTCCCGGCAACGACCCTAAATGTGTGTCAATAAATGTGTGTTAAAAATACCGCTAGGCAGAGAGAGATGGGTCATGGTGATATATTGGCCGGGGAGAACGACGACTCCTGTTGCGCTCCCCCCAATCGCAGGCGGTGGCCGCTCACAGAAAATTCTCCGCTGCTCACAAACAATTTTCAATTAAGCGCACAATCACGATAAATAAATCTCATTGTGCGAAAAGCCAGTTTCATCTACACGAGCTTAGCTTAACTTGGCTTTTCTCTTGTACAGCAATTTTCTGCGGTTTTTCATGCCATTTTCCGTGGGCAGTGTCGGGGCGGAGGTCTGGGAGGCGGGACTGCACAATAAAACTCCACCCAGGTAGCGACTTCATTGCAATCTTCGCTAGCTGCTAGCTGCCTTTCCTCCCGGCGTTGCTAACACGCTTTTGCTTCTAGCTACCGGCTAATGCTCTTCACACAAGCGTCGCGTCGGGGTTATTCGGCATTATCCGGGGGAGTTGGCCAACATGAATCATACAATTAATTACCGGGTTATGGTGTGAATCCACATAAATTAATTATATATCACGAAGCGCTTAAGCCGTTGCCATAGCCAAAGAGAGCTTTTGATTCGACATTGTTCGCAGATTCCGAAAATAAGAAAGGTGAACGCAATTAAATTGAATAAAAGTGATTATCTGCCTTAATTGCGGGTAGGAAATCAGTGAAAATATATTATTTTAATTACTTCTTAACCTGAAATGATACTTTCAGGCAATTAGAGTGAACTTGTTAGGATATGGAGCCTGACAAAACTCTTTCTGATTAGCAAAGAAAAAGTGGATTAAATATAATTATGATTATTATGTAAATTAGCTAGAAACCACTAAAGGAAAGTGCCTTAATATATGAAATGTTTCTTAAATTATATGAACTACATTTTGTTTACAGATTAAACAGCTTAGAAATAATTATAAATAGGTTATTTTCACGTTCTGAGCCAAGGAATTATAAATAAAACAGCTATATTTTTTATTAATCTCCTGTAATTAATAATCTTTTATTTATACCAAAAAGTATCAATCAGTAAGTGAATTCAAAATTCGCCTCGTTCTTGGCCACTTCCTCAACTTGTTTATGTTTCATTTCCTTGCCATAAATTCTGCGGTAGAAAAGTGGCGAGTATAGAGAGAGCAATTGAGGGATGCCGAGAGGTAGGTGAGCAATATGTTTTTATAATGTTGATATATTTGCTTGGATTGCAATTTACGCGTTACAAGGGAAATACGTCTCTCTCTAAGCTGAAATATATATATTTTGAGGGGACCGCCAGGCTGCTGTGCTGTGTGTGTGGTCAAACTTGACAGAATAAAAGCTCACATCAATTTCTATACACAAAAAATGAGATGAAGATGAGAAGTATAAAAGGGATGGCAAATGCAAGCATATTCAATCAAGCGAAATTTAACAAGATTTCCGTGAAGCGGAGGCAGCTCCTTCTAATGGATAGATGCGGCGCTCATCTCTGCCCTCATCCCTCGCAAATTAAGAAAACCCCTCGCAAAATACAAAATACAAATACAACACCCCCTTCTGCAGATCGTCGTAGCTCCCCTATCAAAATATAAAACCGAGCCGAGAGCCAAACTTGATTTCGCAGGAGAACATCTCTTATAAAGTAAATAATAAATCAGCGACGAGACGATATATGAAAATGTGCGAGCTGTACATAAGCGGGGGATTCGTGGCGATATCCACATCCATGGGATGCGCCGCTGCCAAGAATCTCTCCTAAAACTTGCCTATAGAAGATTTAGTGGCTTCGTCTTCAGTGGCTTTCGGTGCTTAGGTAGCTCAAAAGGAAGTAAACAGGATTTGAGCTTTACCAGGAATCTTTTCTGCCTCGTTTTTTTGTCTTCTTTGGATTTGGGATTTTGGCATTTTGCTCGCCGGTGTTTGTTGTGTCTTTAACCTCTCGGACATTAGGTACAAAATAGTTTGATATCTTTCGGGGGCTTCCTCTCTCTTCAGTCGCTCCACTCGGGTTGGGTCTTAGCTTGGCCTCCGTTTGTATATTTACTTAAGGAAATTCGATATATTTAAATATGTATATTATTTTATGGGGTCTTTCTGCTGCTGCTGCTGCCTTGCTGCTGCTGCTGTTGGCGGCGCTCCTCAGCCGGGGGTTCTCTTAATAAATTCTCTGAATTTTAATAAATGATAAGACTCGTGTAATTTGAAGACATTGTACATAATTTCGGGCGATTTTTTCTTTCGCTATGTGTGAGAATATTTTAGAAAATTGGTACGGTTTGTGTATGGTTGTGTATATCAGAGAAGTCAGTCACTTGATGCCCTCAGTTCGCAGAATTTTCTGTGAAGTAAAATTGGGCATTATACGGTTTGTTTCTTTTTTATTTTGGGGTTAGAAAGTACATGCTCATTTTTTTTAGCAATAATAAAGTCTTATAAATATATTTTTTCACCTATAATTTAATTAAATATAATATATTTCTAATAATTACGTACCTTAGGTTAACCCCAAGTTTTATTCATAAATTTCCTCTTGAATCCCTTTTCAGCTGCCACTTTAACCCATTTGGAATTTTTAATTAAATTTCATAAATTTGAAAGAAAGAAAGCAAAATAAAAAAAACAGGCAATTTCCATGGGAATTCCATTCCACATTCGATCAATTATTCATTAAAATGCACTTTGGACTCGGTTTTATGGGCATTTCCTATTTACACTTATCGCTTTGTTTTTGGCTTTCATTTTGCATTTCGTTGCAGCAGCTTATTTGCCAGCTCTCCATGCTTTTCTGCACAAGTGAGCAATTATTTGTGCAACATAATTAAAATTTTATTAATTCATAAACAAATGCGCAGAGAGCGTACACAAATGGGCGAAGAAGAAGAAGGACTCTCGCCTGCAGTTGCCTTTCAGCACTTCATCAACGCCAAATGTTGCTGCCGTGTCGTTGCTGCTGTTGCTGCTGCTGCCGCTGTAGCTGCTGCTGCTACTGCATCATTCATAAAAAATTCCATAAATGCAGACACAACAACAACATCAGCACGTAGTAGAGTAGCTACCCTCTCGTTCCCACCTGTTCAGGTGCACTAAACAAAAATGGAACATTACTAAATAAAAAATAATACTTATTTAAAAACGATAAATCAGAAAACTTTTATACAACAAATTAAAATACAGCTTAAACATTCTTGTATAATTATGAAAACATTATATTATTATCAAATAATGGGTTTCAGTTAGATTTTTTTTAACGTAGTAAATTAAAAAGTAGACACAAATAATTTAAATTAAATAGTATAATCTATTTTCGGTTATTATTATTATTTCGTTTATTATTTTCAGATCTTTAAAATCTGTAGATTACAGTTGTATTCCTTTCCAAAACTTTCATACATTTTCCTTAAGCTGGTGCTTACAATTTCCAAGTGCTTATTCGTCACATAAATTGGCAAGTCTATTGGGAAAGTCGCTTAACCATTGGCAATCTTTTTTCCAGGGTACTTAGTAAAATTAATTAAAGTTAATACATAATATTTCGTAAAATACTGATTCCGTTATTTAATGTTTTAATTTATTGTTATTATATTATGGTCATTATTGTTAAAGATCTTTTTTTTTCAGAAAATCTTTTAATTTATTGTTTGTGGAATATTTATCTAGAACATTTCCTTTATTTTTACACTTGAAAACCTTTTCTCACAGTGTTGCATTTTCACACTTTGAACCCCTTCCCTTTTTGCCCATGGCTCACCTTTTCCTCCAGCCTCGTCACCTTGTCAATTTTACATTTGGAGCACGTGTCGCTGCTCGTGTTCAAATGTTGTTGTTGCTGTTGCTGTTGCTTTAGCTGCTGGCAGTGGGAATTTCTTCCTCAACTCTAATTAAAGAGCTCTTCACACAGCCTCCTTGAAGCTGCCGCATCAACAAAATGAGTAACTGCAATAAAGAAACTTTTAACCCTTTTGTGAGAGCTCTGAATTTTGTTAAGCTTTTCAAGAACAAATTTAGTTATTTTTGGCATTTAATCTTTCTTAATTTCATTAGGGTCAGGTTAAAGCTATACATTATTAAATGATTAAACCTAAGCTGTAAGCCAAAATTATGCATCTGTGTCATGTGAGGGGATATTTTGATTGAAACTCCAAAAATAAAATGCACAATAAAACCGAGTTTTTTCTATCTTTCTCTGTTGCAACACCTGCCGAACTGTGGACATCAGCATAAAATAGAATCCGAACAATACAGAGCAATGGGAATATATATAAATATGTTAAGTATAAAGCTCGCAGCGAGAGCAGGCCCAGAAAGCGAAAGCGAACACGACAAATACGGAGCAAAAGAAATGCATACAGTACAATATAAGGCAAATAGCCTGAGCAAAATATTATCAAAATATAAGAACATTCGAAAGCAAGTGCAAAAAGAAGAAAATCGAAACAAAGCCCATGTGTGCTGAAACTTAGACAAATATGAATTCAAGCAAATATAAGGAGAATAAATATTTGGCAAACGCCAAATGGAAACTTTTGTTGGCACAAATTTAAAGCGCGTGTCGGCATCAATAGTAGAAAATATATAATATTTATATAATTATAAAGTTTTTAATATTTATCATAATAAATAGATTGTCTTATCTTTTTAGTTTCCTTGCTTTAATCACGTTTATTACCTAATAGTGCAATTTTAAACATCATTTACACTTGCACACCTCTCTTCCTTTCAAAAACTATAAATAAATAATGAAAATAAAAATCCGTTCAATGTTTTCCGCAAACAACTCCAAGGCAAGGGCCCTGGCAAACAAACAATCGAAAAATAAAATAGAAATACAAGAAACCCCACCGAAAATACAATCAAATTCGCATGAAGTTTTTGGCCAAACACCTTCGTTTTGGGTTCCCGACTTTGGCTTTATTTTTGGCATTTTGTAGCGTGGCAAACCTAGGGAACTTGGGCGGTATAAAAACCAGCGAGGACTGCGGGGCATACTTGAATTTATGGCGTCACGTTGGCAACTACTGGTTTTAATTTTTATTTTTAGAGCCGCCTTATGCCGCGCTCTAACAATTCACGGCTTCGTTGCGGACTTTATAATTGGTTTTTAAAATTCACTTTTTGGGCCTGCTCTCTTCCTACCTACGAATTAATAAGAGTTGAATCAGCTGAGGTTTTACCTGAACCCAATTCGCGTAGTTTTTGGCGAAAAATCAGCAGGGGGATCAAATCAGGTTGCCGGGTGGTCATCAAGTGTCACCAGTTTTCCTCTATTCATCATTGTTTCTGTCATTTTTCTTCTTTTTTATTCTCTGTCGTTTTTTGTTTCTAATTGTTTGCAACATTAACGAAAAGCAAACATGTACAAAAAAGAAAATGGCAAGTATCAAGTTTTTAAAGAGTCAGCAATTAAAGTACCTCTTTGGCAATGGCTTCTGTTGTTGGCCATTATGTGCATGAAATTATCAACAACAACCTAACAAACACTAAATGTACAATTGTCATGCATAATTACGGCTCGGAAAAATCCAAGGAAAATCTCAAGTGTTGACAAAGAGTTAACGGCAAAAGCAGCGCCCAAGGGTTTCCAAGGGGCGAATCTCAAATTGGCTTGCCAACTTCTCGCGCGCGAATTTAGCTTCATTTTTCAGAGCCGAGATAGAAGAACGTTGGTTATAGGAAATGGGCAACAGACAAAAAAAAAAACAGAACTCCAAATGATGTCATTGGCAAGGGCTGTTAACTCCATTTTCCTTTGCCGCGTTTTGGTTTTTGTTCTTCTTTAGATTTTTGCCAAGTTCATAGATTAGACTGAAATAAATGGTAAGCTGTTGAATGGGTTGATGAAAATTAGGGAACTTGTATTAGTAATTATTTTTATGCGTGTATTTGAAAACTGTAAACTTTCCAGACTTTAACAATATGACTTCTTATTTTCCAGATAATACTTGTAACTAAACAATCCAGCTAAGGTGAGTTAATAAAAATTAAGTTAGAACCAGAGGCAATATTTACAAAAATTAGTAGGAAAGGACTTCTGATATAGGTTTTAATTTTTAAAGATTCCAATAGTATTTCTTCTAGAAATTTTATAGAGTTTGTTTATTTAAATAAATATGTAAAGACTATCTTAAAAAAAAGGGTTCTAAATTTATTAGTATTTTTACCATCAGAAGTACGAATGGCATTAATATCGATACATTAATATGTTATTAATATTGAATGTTTCTAGAACATTGATCTGTTAAATAATTATTTATTTTGATACTTAAAAAAACAGTAGGTTTTTCTGTTTACTGCGTTATTTTGTTTATCGATAGGCAAAATAATATTTGCGTTATCGGTCTTTAGGTATCGATATGACAGTTCGATATTTTCGATAAACCAATTGTTAATATATTTTTAATGTTTAAATTAAATAAATTGAAAACCAATAAAGTTTAGATAATTGCAAAACATTTCACAATTAATTTGTTGATTCCCTTTTTATCGATTTATGTGTTTTTCCTTAAAAATGCTATTTTTATCGACTATGGTGTTAATAGTTGCTAACAAACCGACAATCATAACTTTAATTTATGTATCATAATCATAATGGTATATAGGGGAGGGAGTGACGCGGATCAAGACTTCAGTCTTATTTAGACAAGTTTGGGCAATAAAATGCATTTTTTTCTTATGGAATTAAATTCGAGCGCAAAAAATCCAAAACAAAGTCGCCACAAAAGTAGCTAAATAGCCGCGTATATATACGCATCTATATCTATGTGTATAGGGAGGTATCGGTGTAGGAACCGCTCTCTAGCTATCTCAATAGCTAGAGCTGCTATTGAAATTGAAGGCGACATCGTCGCAGAGCTTTTCCAACTTTTTTTCTGTTTATTTTTGTTTTTATGAGCTTAATTCGGTTTTTTTTTGCGCTACAAAGCTACAGCAGAGGGAACTCTCTGCCCCAATCTTTTCCCCCTATCACCCTCTGCCACTCTTCGGTCTTCTCTTTCTTCGCTCATCGCTCGGTCTCTTCATTGCGGCATGAGCCCAAAAAAAAAATTAAAAACACAACATGTGTTTCGTCATCAAAACGCAGTGTTTTGTTGCATTTTCCCCTGCGTTTTCCAACGGGAAAAATTAGAAATTTTCAATTCGAAAAAAATATTTTTTGATAACAGCGTTTATTTTCTCTAAAACACTAATATTAAATGAGAAAAATTGGTTTATTTTGAAAATATTCTACAGACTTTAAAGAAAACATTATACACAGTTTTAGTTTAGAAAATAAATCGTAATATAAGGCATATTTCGATATTTTAGAAATCTCAGAGTGGATTAAGTCTTATTTTGTAATTTTTTCAAATTACTTTTTAGTAAAATAATGTTAACAACAAGTAAAAAAATTTGTTTAATGTTTGCTTTTGAAAACAATAAATAAAATAAATAGTACAAAATATCTAATACCATTTTTTAAAAAACTACAAGTCAATGAAAAGGGAACGAAAAAGAAGTTGGGAATTTTAATGTCCCCACAAGTGAAAAATAGATTAATCTTTAAAGCTTAAAAGTATAAAACATCTGGATTAAATGTCAATAACAAATAAACAACATTTTTTTAAGTTTTGCTTTTGAAAACAATAAATAAAATAAGTAGTACAAAATATATAATAAAATATTTTAAAAATTGGCAGTCAATGAAAACTAGCAGGGAACGAAAAACAACTTGGTAATTTTAGTGTCCCCACAAGCGAAAAATAGTTAAATCTTTAAAGCTTAAAAGTATAAAATATCTGGATGATAATCATTATTTTAAAAACTTTTAAAAACCTTAATTCCGAATATTTTGAAGCTAGGATCCCTTGTTTTTGTTTTCGAAAATAGCCGCCATTTAATATCTGCAAAGGCAGAGAGGCAAGAGCTAGAGCTGCCTTTGCCCCCGTCAATTTACTTTGCTCTTTGCGTTTGCTCTTGTTTTTGTTTTTATTTTGCGTGTGGTGGGGAGCCAAAGCGAAAATGCCGGCACTTGGTGAGGTGAGCAGAGAGCGCAACAACGGCAAAGAGAGCGGCCAGCGGACCTTCGCCCCCATCTGGACGTCCCGCTCTAATTGGAGCGAGCACTGGCGGCGGTGCAAGGAGGCCAGCACTATAGAGCAGAGGCGCCGTCGTCTCCCATCTTGACACTTGACACAGCGGGCCAAGAGCGAGCGAGCTAAGAGAGAGCGCAAGAGAGCGGGCCAGCAGCGGCGGAGTACGTCACACAGCTGGTGGATATCCGTATCTGTGAGATGCGTATCCGTCAGTTCGAGTTTGAATTTCGTTTGGTGAGGTTGCCTCTGAGCGGCGCAGCTGCTCCGCTTCCCTCTACTATTCACTGTGTCGACGTGTCTCTCCCTCTCTTTCTGCCCCCCGTTCGCCGCGCGTGTCGTGCCCGACTTTATTTACCTTTCGGCAGGAATTAAAACCCACTCAGATCGACTGAAAGTCACAGAAGTGCCGAAAGAAACGCAGAAAGCAGCGCTCAGCCAAAGGAAAAAAGAATGAAAAAAGTTGGCGCAGCCCAAAAAAAAAATAATAAGAAAGAAAAAGCAAAGCAAAGTGCGCGTGTGTGTTCATGTGTGCGTGCGGGCGTGTGTGTGTGTACGAGTGCGTCGTCAAAAAGTATCTTTCAGATACGCCATATTCACGACAATTAACGCAAGAAAATAAAGAAACTAAAGCCATATTAGCCATAGCTTAGGTTTATTAACAATTTCGGGAGATTTAACGAAATTTTTCCCCGTTTCGTTGCGGAATTTTTGTGTGGCCGTTCCACGGCCCCAAACGTTCCGGCTGGCGCTCTCTTTTCCCTCTCTCTTATTGGCGCTCTCTTGCCTCGCTCTCTCTCTCTCTGTCGTATTGCTTCGGGTTTCGTAATTCAATTGTCGGCTCGTTTCGCCATTCGGTCCGTTCCGCTGGCGTATCTTTATTTATATTTTGTTCCGTTTCCACTCCGTTCCCTTAATTGCCCACCTTTTTTTTTGGAAAATTCAAAATATTAAATGTCTCCCTTTGCTAATGCCTTTTTACATTTTTAACTTACTCTCCCCCCAGCAGTTTCTCTGACAAAATACTATATATGATTTCCCCAAGATCACACACATAGTATATATTTTGTGCAAAATAAAATACAAATACAAACCATAAATAAAATCAAGCTAGCCTTGGCAAAATCATTGAAATAAATTATATATATTTAAAAAATACAAAAAAAAGAAAAGATTACAAAAATAAAAAAAGAATAAAAACAAAATCGACATAAATATAAAAATATATTTATACACACAACGGTTTCACTTTGCGAGTTGTATACAAAGTAAATGTAAAGGAAAAATACATAAAAATATAAATAAAACAAAAGCGATTTACAGTTATTCACAGTGTTAAAACAAAAAATACACAACAAAAAAGTGCAAATCAATGTCCAAAATCAAATGATTCAAATATTTAATAATTATCACTTATAATGCCGCCTAACATTCTTAGCAAACATGGATTAACGCATTTATTATAGATTTTATTATCTATGGGATTATTACTTGAAGTCAACGGAGAAAAAGTTTGATGAGCTTTTTTTGTGGAAGTAATTAATTAACTAAAAGGTAAGGGGGTTTACTTAATATTGGGGTTTGCTTAATATAAGCTAAACTTTAAGACAAAATGAGAATTAAAGATAAGACATGTCCACTATGGGTTTAAACAAATAAAATTTCAATGAAAATAACTGGAAAGAAACGATTAAATCTTTTAAACTACCTAAGATAGTATAATCAAAATTCTTTGTACAATATATTTCATTGTAATTATAATTATTATAAACAGAAAAAGTCTTAATCAATTGCCTTAAAAGCACAAATACAGGAAAAAATCGTTCAGTTTATGCATCACAAAAAAATATCTTTTAGGGGTTCTAGTCTTCTATTAAAGTAAAAAATATCTTTTTGAGTTTCTAGTCTTCTATCAAAGTAAGGAATAGTTGTTCAGAGATAAGATCAATAACCGGATACTGATGACATAATATATCTAGAAACATCTTTATATCCAAGCTTATGGCTTGTCTTTAATAAGATCTTCTGGGATTTTTAGTCTAAACTTTTGATTTAATTTTATTACAAGTACATTCGAATGTTTTCCCAAAAACTAAACATTTTATTCATGAATTTTTGACTTAATATGGAAATTCAAAACATAATCCCTTTGCTGCTTATAATTTCATAATTTCCGACGCATTTTTATACAATTTCTCTGGTGACTCAGCCACAAGGCATATTGCTTCGAATGACCAATCCATTGTTGCTTGGAAATTACCTATATTTCGTCAAGGGAGTTATCGAAGGCGAGGGGAAGTAATGATGGTAGAACATATGTCTGTATGTAGAAGTGCAGGCCGAGGAGGTCGTCGTCGGTTACATAACACAACGTGAGTGGAGGCAACGCGCTGCTGGCTGCCTGCTGCCTTCTGCCTTCTGCTTGCTGCTCGGTTCAGTTAGAATTCTTTTGCTAATACGCGAGCAAACACTGTAAACTGCCGACTGACTTGGTGTTTGTCGTTCTCGGGCGGCGGCAAACAAACACCAGAGTCGCCGTCCCAAACCCCAAACCCAAAACCCAAAGAAATATGTACAAATATATCAGCGAGAAACTGAGAAAAATCGACTGGCAAAGGTTTCTCCTCGTTCGCTCCTCGATCGCCGCCTATCTACGTATCTCACAGATACTCTTGACGCCCGTGTGCGTGTTTTATCAGCGCTAAAAGCGTCGAGTTTTGCATATGATATTGAAATATTTATTTTGAGAACATTTTATTTATACCTTCAATGAAAATGCTCAGCTATTTATATTGGCCACTCTCTTACACGCGAGAGGAGAGAAACAGAGAGCTCTTAGAAGATTTTGCGACGTATTTTGGTTAGATTTAATTAGTTTATTGTTGCTAGACTTGGTGTGCCTTTTTGTTGTTTTATTTTTTTTCGCTGGTCAGCTATTTGATTTTTTTTTTTCGGACAGGTTAAACCAGTTTTCCGGTTTGGCGGTTCTACACAAAAAAAGCTGAGAACACCTCAAACATGCCATTTTATTATATAGTTTTTGTTTCGTTCGTTCTTTTCTTAGTTATTTTTTCGTTTTTTTTGTATTTTTTTTGGCGCCCCTCAACTTTATCGTCGCCGCTCATAATTTAATAAAAGTATGAGGAAGAAACTAACAAAACGCTGCGCTTAGGCTTATCGCCAATGCCCATGCCCCACCACAGCTCGCCACACTCACACACACACACACGAGCGAGAGTCGGCGATTAGATAATGGCATTTTAAACGATGTCTCTACTGTACAGTAGAGTCGCGAAACACACACGAGAAGTGACCAACCAACAATGGAAATGGACTTTGTTTTGAAAAACTGAAAACGGCTGATAAGACACACTCAGAGAGAGAAAGAGGGAGAGAGCTCTGCGAGAATCGGAGAATTGGGTAGGGAGAATATAAATAAATTTAACAATTTGGTCGCCCCAGAGGGGAATCAAATTTTGACTAAACACGGCAGGCCAAATGCAATCTAAACAGAAGCTCGGAATTAGATTGAAATAAATGTTTAAAAGTCATTTAATGATCCTGAAAAATATGGGATCTTAGAGATTATTAAAGGGATGAAGTTGCGATGTTGCAAAACACTTGTAGTATTAGTATTTATCTATAGATACTTTTTAATTTTAAAATTTTACTTATTTTATTAATGGTTAAATCGTTTTGAACCACAAAATTATTATTTAATATCTTAAATACGATTATACATTATTACTTTATTTATTTTACTGTTTCTGTAGTTACTTTTGATTAAAGCCATCAAAAAATTTATTGTTAAGCTTTGTAAATAAAAGATTAGAGCTCAAGAGAGTTAATAGAAAAATGTATTTTATCCCATTTAATGTGGTTTAATAAAAGCAAGTCCCTAAACCAATATTAAACCAAGTAAATTTAAGGCTGATCATTACCAAAATCATATTAACTAAGCTTAAATAAACACCGAAATAATTTACATTAAATTATCATGTTTGGAAAATAATTTAAAATTTACATTCATATAAAATAAGGATAATTTAAATATTTATAGTTAAGAAAAATGATATCAGAAATCCATCGAAAACAAAGTTATTTCTTTGCCAACTCATTAAGATCCCTTGAAATATCCAAATGATGATCGAACTTTGAGGTTCTCAGATTCCCATATTTATAGCAACTTTTACTGTGTCATTTTTTTAGTGTTTACACGAGTATCTATAAAATATAAATAAAACTTACAGATACGGAAACTGCATAAGTGCCATAAAAAGATACATTCGCATTGCTGTTGTTGCTCTTGTTGCTGATATATTCGCTTGACCTTAGCGTCAATGTCCTCGGAAACCTTGAGCATTGTCTCCCACTTGGCTCTACAGTTCTCCTGGGATTCTCCCTTTCTCTGGCGGGAAAAACTCGAGGCGCACGTTTCGCGACTTACATTCGTTTTTCTCGCGCCCAAAGTCTCTGTGAAGCGTAAATGAATTTGTCCCTTTGAAGTTTTCCATGTTAATTGGGAAATTAAGCTTGACCAGCTCGCGCGACTTGGGATCCCATTCACTTCGACAGAAATCGTCGTCGTCGTCGTCGTCGCAGTCGACGTGTATATAAGACATTTCTGTTTCTTTATTTTTTATGTGGTGCACATGATTCTTGCTCTGGACGGAGCTACGTTTATAATTACGTTAACTTCAATTACTGCTTACGTACAATATCAGACCAATTTTTGTTGGTTTCCAGGTAAAACAGGTTTCTGTACGCCTCATTTCGTATTTTCCTTTATCTCTTTTTTTTTTGTTGTATTTCTTTAACATTTTTTTTGTTGCTGGACTGTTGCTGCCACTGCACGAGTTTTGCTATAATTTTAATTTCTTTTTGAAGTTCTGCGCAAGTGTGTTGAAGGTCTCTTAACTGCTATTTAAATAGTAGTTAAAAAATTGTTGCCAGCATCTTGAAATTCTTGGGAATCAAACTCATTACGGATGGTTACGGTTGGAGATCCTATCATATTTTGAGGGTCTTAAATATTTAAGGAAAAGGTGGAGGAATGCATGGGGCTCTTTTTATGTGTAGGTAAAAAATAAAATAGTTTCATCCCTATAGGAACTTGGGTCTTGTTTTATATCTCTACAACTTATTTTTCCACCTTAAGGTTACTTTACATACTTATATCCTTGTTTCCTTATCTTTAACTCGATCCTATGTGTCTTTTTGGCTGATTTTTCCGATAGTTATGCTTTTATCACAAACCATAACTAGTCTTCCAATTACATTGGCAAATTCTCTGCTCAAATTTCGTGTTTATTTTGTCTTGAATTCCCTCAAGCCCTCAACGCCATCGAGTCCTGCATAATCGAAGCTCAAATAGTTGTTCACATGGAAGTGCGATTGACATTGCTGGGGATATTTGATTCCCCATTTCCTCAACACAACCGCATATATGTATATATTGTTGTTGCTTCTGGTTCCTCAGCGATTGCGCTTTTTTGTGTGCTTTATTTTGGTTTTTGATTTGTTTGTTGTGCGGCGTTGCTTTGCGGGCTTGCTGCTTGCTGCTGCTGCTGCTGCTGCTGCTCCTACTCTTGGGGCGTTTGCCGCATTTGAATTTCATTTTTAGATTCCAATTTATTTTCGGCGTAGTTTATGCCAATTTGGTTTTTGGGTGCGATTTCTTTAATATTATGTATGCCATATATTGTTGCCCCCGCCTGTGTGTTAGTGTTGCTCCGTTCATTCGCTCGTTCGTATCAGAGTGAGTGTGTGCTTCTTCAAACGAATTTGATTTGATACTCATTTTTTCTGTGCACCTCTGCTGGCCCCCGTGTATTTGTTGTATAATAGGTAAAAAAAAAAGTAAATAAAAAATTGCAGGCGCTTGCGAAATTCTTTGAGCCGTACTGTACTTCGCGATTATGGTCATCGTCGCCTCCTCTCACCCAGCTTCTAGCTCAGTGATCCCGTGATGTGTGTCTCGGTTACTCATTGACAAAAAAGAATACTGAAATATTGAGGATCCAGAGCGGTGTGTGGTTCGGTTCCTTTTAAAAAGCATATTAACTAATTGACGTCTGTGTTTATCTATAAGCAACCGCGGTCGACCCACAAATATTTGACGGACTGACATTTCGGACACAATGCCGCAAAGAAAGCAAATCGAGAACAAAAAAAAGGGGGAAACAAATGTTTCAACTCATTGGCGAACCGTTCATTGATGTCTGCACAGTTTGGTTATTTTCCCAGCAACTATAATTATCTTAATTAAAAATCTCAAGTCAAAGTTGGGCCAGTCTAAAGTCGGAGTAACTCCGTGGAGCAGCGAGCAGCGATTAGCTCATCTGGTTTTCTGGCGAATTAAGTAATCAGCGTCGTCTAAATGGTACACCCAGAAAAAAATACTGGCTTAAAAGCTTAAAACTATAGTTTTGGTAATATTACACTTAAACTTAGCCCAGAAGCAGAGCTTAGACATAATTAATTTCTTAGAGAATGTTATCCAAGGATAATACTGATTTTCCTTACTTAGTTCCCCCAGAATAAATACTTGGGAGTTTTATGAATAAATACAATTTAGGTTCATATATTATATACCTAATTATTATAACTTTTATAAATTACTATTAAAAACCACAAAACTAATTTTAATTTCATAGCAAATATCTTTTTCTTAACTTCCTTTGACTTCACCACCTTTTTTCTTTTGTGTGTAAGGGAAAAACTCGAGACAAGCCCGGCTCTTAGTGGGGCTTTGTAACCCTAGCTCCTCTCGAAAATGCCCCCCTCAAGCCCCTCATTACTTGCACATTGCTCTGTCGAAATTTAAATATACGAAATAAATAATTTTCAGCTGGCTTTTTTGGCCGAAATAATGTTGATGTCATAGGTTCGTTGGCTGGGCGTAAAAAATCGTTGGTAGGCATTCAGTCCGAATCCGTGTGATTGTTTTTTCTCTCCCTCTGTGTGTGTGTGTGAGTGTGAGCTAATGCAAGCATCCCAAAAGGCAAAAAACAACAACAATATCTCTGAAAACGAGCGAGGAATGCCCATTATATATGCCAAATATTTGCTTTGTCAAAGTATTTCTCTGGTTTGTTTTATGAGTATTAGTTGATTTGGGAGTGATTGAATGGGCCGACGGCAGGAAGGAAGACGGCTGACAAGTGGCCGCCAGTGACTATAAACTATATAGTTTTGACTGATTACAGAGTAGAGGGAAGTGTGTGACTCACTGGCTAACTGGCTGATCCGAAAGCGGATTCCAAAAGCTTGCTCAGTGTAACCAAAGATAACTGCGTAATACGCTGCAGAGTTTGGGGCGATAGTTAACACTTTAAAGGTGAAACGGAACGGTTTTATGGTGTTTACTGGTTGATGAAAATTATTTAAGGTATATTTTGAAAGGAAAAAGTGTAAGGGATGGCTTTTGTCATTTTCTAATTTATAAATATTTGTCTTGAGATTTTCAAAGATTTTAATAGTTACCTGTAATATTTTTACTCGATATACTCTAGTGTAAAGTTTTATTTTATATTTTTGGTTCAGCTTATGGTCTCTACATATAATGTAGACCTCTTCAATGATATCTTCTATATATTTAGATAAAGATAAACAGGGCCCGGGAAAACTACCTACTTATATTAAATCGATACTTATAAATATTTTCATTTCTTCGTACATATATTGATTTATGAGGCTAAATTCTCTGAACCTGAAATATCTATTTTCCCAGATATTTAAAAGGAAATGGATTTTTATTAGAGTTACATATAAAGCGTGAAATTTAATTTAATATATAAACATTTTACAAGCTTTGTCCAAATACTAATATAATTACTAATATATTTTTTGTTACCTTTAGAACTAGTTTCATGTGCCAAATTGCTCTCCAAACCTTCTCTTTCACCATAGGCGAAGTTTCGATTAAAAAAAAGCTTAAGTTCCGGTTTTAACTGCATTGATATCGCGTAGATAGGAAACCCCCCACCCACAAAAAAGTACATTTAACTTCTCACCTATCGTCTACCTGTTGCTGAGCCCCCCAAAAAAATACACACACATTTAAAGATTAGAAACCAAGCAAATTTTGGGTTGTTTGGCCAAAGAGTTTAAACTTTAAACCAAACTCTCCTCTATTATTACGAAGACCGAAAGAAACCGAAACCCAAAACCCAAACCCCAAACCCCAAAACCAAACCTAAACCGAAACCGAAACCAAAAAAAAGATGGCATAAAACGTGAAAACAAGAGCGGCGAATGACCAGCTAAAGTCGGAGCGACGACCACCTTTCCGAGTATCTTGGAATACTCGCAGATACTCTGAGAATTTCCGAATCTAGAATAATTATTATGTGTGCTGTGTGCCCCCCGAGAGAGAGCGGGGCAGCGAGAGCGCGGAAGAGTGGGCTCCAAGACTTTACTTTACCTAACGATTCTCGGTTCTTGGTTCTCCGGTTCTCAAAGCTTGTAGAGCGTAGACTCTGCGTTGTGTGTGTGTGAAATGTAGGGGAAATATCGGTGACCGCTTGTGTGTGTCTGTGTCTGTGTTTATAAAGTTGATTGCACTCGATTTTTAGATAAAGCTTTTTCAAGGTCACCAACGAAAAAAGCAGCAGCACCAACCGAAAAAAAACGCGCGCGAGCGATTCTTCTAACAGAATCGAGCCGAAACTCGGGCTCTGCACTCGTCTCTTTCTGCAGGCACTAAGCCCGTCTCTTTCGCTCATTACTAGAGTTTACTTTTAATTGAAAACTATGCACCAAGAAGAGGTCTCCCTCTCTCTCTTTTTTCGGGGCGGCGACACACGCCCAGAACAACAAGCCCAAATAAATAAATCAAAACAAGATTTATGTCTGCTCTCTGTCGCCGTGTATTCAAATCTGACAGTCGAAAAAAAAAGCAGAAATATATAAAGTAATGTCGAGGAAGCCCCACCACACCAGAAACCAATTTGAATCCCGACTCCCGGAGACAATGAGAGAGCCGTGGTCTCATCTCCAGCCTCTTTAGAAATTATTAGACGACTGGCTGCCTCGTCGGCTTCTTCAACGTGTTTTTCTTCACTCTTTATTCGTTTCTTTTTTTTTTGGCACAAGCAAAAACAGCAAAACAATAACAGCAACAACATCGAAAATAATAATAATAAAACACACTTTTTTTGGGAATGATTTTTTGATTGTGCGGATGGGTTTGCAGCTGTTGGAAGCGAGCCGGTTTCTGTTTTTCTCTCTTATCGAATTATTTTTGGTTCTGTGTGAGCTGGATCGAGTTTTCGGCGGTCACAAAATATCCTGCGAGACGAGAATACATTTTATGTGCTAAATAAAATTTATTTATAAATATTTGCTACAGTTAAAAATGCATTAAGCATTTTAGTAGTTATAACAATTACCAATTAATTACAATTGCAATTACTAATAGAGTTTTTGGTCAATAATACATTTTATAAAGTTATTTTTATTATATGATAAATATTTGCAAACGTTTAAATTAAGTTTTTCAATTGTTTTGGGAAAATATCTCCAACAAAACACCCCGCATTTCTTTAATAAAATTCCCTTTAAATTAAAATCAAAATTCCCATAAATTTCCAATGAAATCCACATTGGTTTCACTCACTTTTCATTCCAGAAATTTAACTTATTAGGCAAATATATTATTTCAGCATAAATTCATTTTCTCATTAATCTCGGTCAGAGAGAAAGATTGAGAAATTCCAAGGCTCCCCAGAGACTTTAGATTCCCTTTTTGAGTTTGTCACAACAATTTCTGATGCACATACAACCGAACCGAAATTAAATATAAATTGTAGATACACGGACTGAATTCGCATATATTTGTGTGTTTTGTGCAGACAAATCAGTTTTGCACATGACTTGGCTTCGATTCCTGCAGGGAATGGCAGGAATTTATTGATTTTTTTATGAGAATGTCCAAGTAATGGCGCCGCCAAGTATGCAATTAATGGAGCGTATTTTATTCTATTCGATATCATTTCGTTTTAATAGCAAAAAAGCAGTTGCAAAGCCGCTTTGAAAGCCTAGACCTAGACTGAAATGTGTAATTAAATTTTGGCCATGTCCAAAAATAGAATAAAATAAAATAATATAAAAGAAAAATCGAACACCTGTTTGATTGAAGGGGGAGGTGAGTTTAAGTCCTCCTCTCCCATTCGATTCATTTGCTTGCTGGTCTAGCCCTTGATTTCAATCTAATTTTGGTCTGAAATTCCGCATACCAAAGTGATATTCAATTAAGTATTTATAACGCGCAATAAGAAAGGAAACAAAAAACCCAATCGAATAAGAAATACCTCGCAAAAAATACTTATAAATAAAGATACCATAAATTCAAAGACTTTCTAGAATCTAGATTAATATATTTTAATTTATACAAAAGAAATTTGTTTGTGGAATTATTTTCCTTTGTATCTCGCATATACCCCCAACACTTGTATAATATAGGGTACTTGCCCATTTATTTTACATATAAATTTGCATACAACTATAGCAGACCAAATATATAGAGCAGAGCCCCACAGAAAAGTATCTACAAATAAATATTTCTCTGCGTCATCATTCAGCTGAAGTAGGAGAAGAATTCGTTACTTTTTCTATCATTTCGGTCACTTTAGTAAGTCGAGTGCTCCATAAAATAAATCCCCACTTATGCAGCTAGTATGCATATATATGTACATACATCTTGGGTATATATATCGTATATAGGATCCGCATTATGCAGAATGAAACTGGCTGGAATCGAAAGCAGTTTGGGAGTGGAATTTTCTGCGCCATTTCGGGCACCAAACTAATTTGCATCCAAGTGTAAACAATAGAGGGGAATATATGCGCGAAAACCAAGAGAGATATACACATAAACCCATATTCGATTGCCTTCACAGCTGATTAGTATAATAATACAAGTACTATATTTTTCTTTCTTATATTTTCTATTTTGTTATCTCCCAAGTGTAGTTGCGAAATCGATTGTATCTCTAATAGAGACATCTGCAGCCTATAAACAAATACCTACTTAACTTGTCTTCTTGTGGTAGGTAGGCCCTGTGTGTGTTATTTATTTGGCATTTATGTAAATTACGATTGGTGAGCTTTTATTTTCTCTATGTGGGCTTTTTTGGCTTCATAAATTTACTTTTTGTTTGGTGCGTAAATTTGACATTTAGCAGTTGGAGATGACTCTTTTATCGAGAGCCTGCCTGTGCGTTGCTTATTGTAAAGTGAGTTATTTATGCCTTTCGAGGGGTAAAAACGGTCAAATGATGTCAGAGGTTATTTGGCAAGAGTTAAATAGCGTACAATAAATTCAAAAAACTCACAAACTTATCTTTTTAGATTTTATTTAATTATTTACTCAAATTTCCTTGCTTCCTGGCTACTCCCTAAATTTCTGGGACACTTCCTGTAAAATGTTCGCCTGAATTGCCTTCAAACTAATTAAGTTTTATGACTACAAGTTGGCTTAGACTTGAACAACGTTTCCTGATCCTTTACGGCCATGTTTATGGCGCTCATACATTAATAGCGCACTAATAAAAATGCCTAAAACAAAGCCCATAAAAATGTCACAGACAAATGACAATTTTTAACCATATTCGGGATACGGGAAATGCGTGACATCTCAGCGATAAGAACTCCAAGGGAACTCAAAGATAGAGAGGAAAAAAGTATATACGAATAAGTATAAGTTCCAACTTGTATGTCTTTATTTTTTTTTTGTTAATTTTCCATTTTAACGACCGCGTCTAATTTTCACACCAGCAGCGAATGTCAACACAGTCGTTGACAGTTTGTCAGTGAAAGCAACTAGCCAATTCCTCCATAAAAAAAATGCCTAAAAGAAAAACATTTCAATTGGCAGAGCAGCGAAGCAGGAAGCAAAGTGCCCGAGAAGGAAAATGAATAATGGAAAATTAGCAGACAGCTCCTCTAGGTAATGTCGCTCCCGCGCGCTCTCTTTCACTCTCGTTTAATTTGATTAATTACCCAAATTTGACATAAACACGTTTCAGGGCACAAATGAAGCAGAAGGTTGCGATATAAACAGCAGTCCCAGTCCCAGCCTCAGCCTCCGATACTTAGAACAAAAAAAAACTCTTGTCCAGATTCACTCTGGGCCGGGAGTGATTAATGAATTGATTGACAACAAAACGCACAACACTCTGTGTGGAATCAGTGTCCGGCGTTTTGTTCTTGTTGTTGCTATTATCTGGGGCCTTAGGCCGAACACTTGCCACCATGAAACCCGAATCGCTTCCGGGCATTCATTCCCGGGGAGTTTTTTATGTGAGTTTTTCGGTGTTGTTTCCCCCAATTTGCTCTTGGGACCGAGCGACCGACCGAAAGGGAATAAAGTCGCGCTGGGTTTTCGGTTTGGCTAATTGATCTTTAGAAGTATTTTTAATGACGAAAAATATGGTGAAATTATTTATACTTAACACGGTTTTTAAATGGTCCCACATCATTATCAATAATAGCATTTACTGACTCACTCAGAGTTCCTAAAATCATAGCAAATTAAAATTTAATTATTCCTAGGAAGTATTTGTGATAACTTAAATTAATAAACAGATTTATTACTTAATACTCTCAAGACTTCTACTTGTCCTTAGCCCCACGAAACATTCTAAACAATTATTCTTGATTTATGATTACATTTTTCCTAAATATGTTTCCTTCACTCCAAGAGGCTAGCTACCTTCACCACCGATTCCTTGTCTTATTTTCTCTTCTGTCCGCTGGATGGTTAATGATTCTTGGAGCTATTCGGTTTGCATGCTAATAAGCAGTTAGGCCCGAACAAAATGAATGGAAATTAATGCCTTCGTTTTGCCTAATATACGGACCTAATATGCCTGGAACTCTGTGTGTGACGACGGGAGTTTTGGAGGGCTCTACGGTTTCGTATTGATTTATGCTAACATTGTTGCTGTTCACACTCCACAGCACGGCGGTTAGGTTAACCTAAATTGATCAGTTCGACAGCGGGTAATTCCAGCATTTGTGTTTGCCCAACCTGAACGAACATTTGGCCAAGTGCTGAGGATAATCGCGAGCTAGGTATGTTTTTCTTTCGGCCTGGCTTATCAGTGGCATTTAAACAGCTGCGCGGTGTCCCCTGCTGCCTGAAAAAAAAAAACGAAAAACGAAATTCAAATGGCATATTTCTTGGCTCGGACATTCCAGGCACGTAAACCCGAGCAGACGACGACGACGACGGTGTGTATGTGTATGGATTTTGCCCACTTGTTGCTATCTAACTAGCTGGAGGAATGACTCCGCCAGCGGGTTTAACAGTACTCCCGGCTGGCTCTCTCCGAGCGATATGCAAAGCATGTAGTTTCGGTGCCCCTATGGAACTTCACGGCCCATAGATTTTGATAGCGTCGCAGTACTTACATATATCGTGTGTATATAGCTACTCCTTCAATTTCTCTCTCTCCATGCGGAAGCACTTTCTGAAGTTTATCAACTTCGGGCCGCCCCGAAACTGTTTGAAGTTTGCCTTTTTGGATCTATTGTTATGCGCACCGATGTTCGAACAACTGACAATGGGCTAATAAAAGAGGTTCGTAAACTTTTCGGGCTGAGAATTTCTGTTAATGGGCCGTTAAAGTACTCGACTTTAGTGGGGGAATCCATCAATAGCCTCTTTTGCAGAGGTTAAGGAATTTTTAGATTACTTTTTGAACCAGAAACTTTGAAAATAAATATCTCTAAAACCAAAATAGTGAAGGGTTCTAGCTGAAATATTTTTTTAATAATATATATTTAATTGGGACCCCTTTGCCTTAAAAAAAAAAACGTTATCTAAACCTGTTTTATGTTGTGATTAGCTAAATTTATTCACAACTTACGTTATTTCTTTATTTATCTCAATCCTAAAAGGTTTATGTCTTAAGATCATCTCTTCAGCCTTCGCGATAGGCAGTTGTTTGTTGGTTTTATTTTTTTGTTTTTGTAAATTTCTCTATTTACTTAGCATTATTAATGTGTCATTGTTGTTTTTTCTTTTTTTTGCTGTACTTGTATTCCTTATTTGGGCCACACATTTTTGTACGTTTTCTTGCGTACGCGACAATAAAACATTTTTTACGCCGAGTGTTATTTTTTACTTTTTACTGTTTGTGTGTACAGCCACGAGCGCACACAGACGAGGCAAAAAAAAAACACAGAAACCGAATAATGAGTTTATGTATTTTAAACTGACCTCATTATGAAGAAAAATTGTTTTTGCACACAGAGCGTGGAGGAACAAGTTGTTAACAAATGGAATATTGAAGAAGTTTTGCCGCAGTACAGTTAAGTAAATCGTTCTTCGAGGCGATAAACGTATTAAAACAATCAAGAAGTTAACTCAGCCCGATAAAGAGTTAATGCTGCTTATCAAGATAACCAATTTGAGGTACATTTTTCTTTTAATTTTATTCCAAACCAAAATGCAATATTATTTGTATATCCTCAGTAGTTCCCTCTTCCTTCTCCTTTAACCTTCTTGCAACTCCATCGTAATTTAAAATAAAAACTCAATCAATCAAGTGCTTGAACAATTTGTTTATCTCTCTTTGCTGGAAGGGGAGTTCATAATTTACACACGATTTACGGTACAAGTCTTTTCCGCTCCTGCTTAAATAAATAATCTTTATTTTCGGTTATTTATTTATTCTCGAATCGAAGACGGTTGAAAAAACTGTCACGTAATGTTTGTGAAGTGCGATGCAGTTGATGGAAGACGTGGAACTTTTTGGAGTTCTTGAAAAATGTTTATTGTAATAAATGTGACAACTTAATAATTACTATAATGATATTTAGATATTTAAGCCCGAAAAGCTTTTTATGAAATTTGTCAGCGAAAATTAGTGTTATTTTGTAGTTAGCCCCAACTGCTATTAACCCCTGTGAACAAATTTCAAAATTGTTGCATTGTTTGATCCCAGGCAACTTTCGGCACTCACTGTAATTTTAATTTAATTTAATTCTAAGCACGTCTGGGAAAGAATATAACCAACAACTGTAATTACGTTTTGCAAAATCCAAAACATGGCAAAAAAAGAGAGAAACTAAACGAAGAAAAATTGGCAAGAACGAAGTAGCGAGGAGAATTCTTTTGAAATCTTTTTTTTTTTTTGTTGCCACGAGTTGGAGTCTCTCCGCCTGCTCCCTCCCTCGCAGCTACAGCGTCATCTTCGCGGTTTTCTAAACGGTGATTTAGCCATTATGTTAACGGTAAAATGTGCAGAATCTCCTGGCCATGCGAAATGGAGTTTCTTCTCTTTATTTTCGTTTCTTTTCTTCTGCGCTGGAGCCGCAAACCGGTTGCCCAGGTAGAGGGGGCTCTGCGTCTTTCGCTTTGTGCAACTGCTTCTTCGCCGCTTTGCTTCTTTCGTGTGTTGCATAACCCGCGTATTAAGTTGCCTCGTTGTCATCGCCGTCTTGGCCAAGTTATCGCGTCTTCGTCTTCGGGCTTGAGGCTTCTGTTGTCTCATTGTTGGACTGTTGTCGGTTCTAAGCTGATTTTGTAATGTGGCTAATTTTTTATACTCGGGACAATAAGGTCTTGGATCTTAGACATGGTTATCTGGGCGATTTGGATCCCAAAAATTATCAAGAGTATTTTTTTTTAGTTATTTTTGTATGATAAGCTTGTTCTTAAGATCATTTTGAAGCTATCTCCCAACGTTGACGTGGAATTTATCGAATCGACAAACTAAAAGTTGTCTTACTAGAAAGTATACTTTTCTTAAATTTAAAGGAGAGTTAGCCTTAACCAGAGGTTAGGAAAGTGGTCCTAAACTATTTATTAATCAAATTTCATACGATCCGCAACGAAGATCCTAATACAATTTGCTTACTTAAATTAAAAAAAATAAACTTCTTCTCTTAAACCCATGATTACATAGGGGGGCTATATGTCGGCAGGCATTCCACTTCGCATTCTTTCTTCAATTTAGTCTGCTTTCAATCTCTTTCTATTTTTTTTTTACCTTTTCGGTTTGACAGTTGCGGAAATACAAATAAATATTTTGTTTACTTACAAAATTTACAGGCTATAAATAAATGTGAAAAGAAAACCCAGTGAAAGGCAGGGAATAAAGATAAGTGGAAGTCAGCGAAGGGAGCAGTGAAAAGGAACATTACCATTATCAGAAATGCATTTTTTTCTTGTTTACGTTCCTTTTTCTTCCCTCTCTCTCCGGCCCTCGCTCGCTCTGGGCGGTTGTCCTTGTCTGCGCTGATAAAAATAAAGTCCAATCCACAAACAAGAAATATTTTCAACGCGCGACGCGACAACAATAAAGTAAACAAAATAAAATTGCTTTCCTTGGTCATATTTTCCTTCCTCTCGTCTGAGACGACGAACGGCGACTTGTTGAAACTATTTCAAGCGCAAAAAGAAACTTCAATAACAGCCCATCAATAAGGCCTTAGCCGAGAGAGCAGAAGATACTCAAAGCCAAGATACTCGCGCGTGCTGCCGTCTCTGTTGCTCAATTAGCATGCTTTTGTGAAAATTTATTGAATCTCTTTTTAAATGAAGTGCACGAAGTCTGAAGGCAATTCCTACCCTAAAAGATTAGCTATTTTATGGATACAAAATATTGTAAGGGGAGTTAATTTGGTTCAGTCAATGAAGTTCTATCTTTAAAGAGAAATATCAGAAAGAATTAGGGAAGTAATCAGATATGCTTATTGTACAAATCTACATAGTGTAAGACCTATGAATATATTATTTAGAAGTTATTAATTGATAATAATATTTTCATATTTTTATATAGAAGGTATTATTTCGGAGAGCGTATTCCTCTTTTAAATGATTTTATATATTGTTTTATAAGAAATATAGCTGGTTACTTACAAATCACTTGAAGATATTGCTTATGACACATATCTTATCTTATCATTAAAGGGCAAATATTGAAAAAAATCAGTTTATTATTCAAGAAAACCCGAGTGATAAATACTGCAAACATAAAAGCAATATAAAATCGAAGAAGTATCATATATATTTTAAATTCAACTTGTTTAATTATTTAAACTGAAAGGAATCAACTTAAAAAAGATAAATTTATAATAAGTAAAAATAAGAATTATAAACAAGATATTTCTTTTATTTCAATACCTTAAATAAAGCAGCAACTAAGCGTACTTATCCTGACTTACATCTCTCCCCATAACCAAGTGTGTCTTGTGTTTATCTACTGCCCAAGTCATCGTAAATCTAGGGAACAACAATAGCATTGATGTACGAACCAGTTTTAATCAATCAAAAAGGCAGCCGGCATAGAAGAAGTGATATAACAAATCTTTAAAGTTCTCTCTGCGCCTGCCACTCGTCGTCACTTGATGCAGCCAGATACATGTGTATCTGTATCTATGCATCTGCTAAGCTCGCACAAAGCAACAATTATAAACAATGACAACAACAGCAATAGCAATAGCAACAACAACAGCAGTAACACCAACAGCAACAGCAAAAACAATGAAATGCATTATTATTATCAGCAAAAATACATGACAAAAGAATGGACAGAGCGAGAGAGGGCGACACACAGGGATTTGATGGAGATACTCGTGTATATGAGGAGAGAACAAGACGGGCAGATTATGCTTTTGTGCCACGCGTACAGGAAATTATATAAAACAAGTTTCTGGGCAGGCAGAGGGGGCTGGGAGGAAGCGGGGACAAGCAAAAACAATGAGAAAAACGCAATGCAGTCGCAGTTGCTGCAGCTAGCCATTCATATGTGTGTATCTGTGTGTGAACATCGTATGGCAACAGAAAATGTTGTTGATGCTAAAAAAGCAAATACAATAAAGCGTTATTCTCGCTCTCCTCGTGCCACGAACACTTGCCTACATCACAGCCAGCTGGGAAAGCGAGGAAGAGGAAAACTCTTCTCTGGGCCGTGGTGCTGGTGGTGGTGGCTCCCAAGTTGAGTATACGACACGTTGGCCCAAGTGCTGAAAAGCGAACAGAACACAGAACAGAACAGAGCAAGTAACAAATAAATGAGTGGATAGAAAAGACTGAAAAGCGAAACTTTAATTTGCGCAGAATCTGAAGATTATACAGCTCATGGGCTTATGGCGCAGATACCGCTCGCTGTTTGTTTACAAGAAGCTTACCGAATGAGTTCGCCGGGGGCAGAAAAAAAAGCAGGGATTTAAGAAGCAAGTGGCAAAAGTTAAAGGAGAAATTTCCAGCTGGAATATATGAGGGATAAATTATAAGTAAAATAAGATTAAAATATAAATAATATATGAAAGCTAATTTCTGGTAAACTAAACAAAGAAAAACCCAATAAATTTATTCATTTAAATAATATAATATTTAGACTTCAGGATGATCTTTTTACAGTTTCTTATAGATTTTATTTCTGACATCGTTTGACAGTTCTATCAGTTCTTGCAAGGAGAACTATGTTTATTTTTAGTTTTTAAACCAATTAGTTGGAGTCATATTACTTTTAATTAAAAATACTTATTTTATTAAATTAAAAGAATATTTTTATTTAACTTTAAATGAAAGCATAGTGCTTAATAAATATTTTATTTTTCTTTATTTACTCACTTTGCGGATTCCATTCCCCTGGAGGCCTTTTTGTTCAAAAGAACCTTTCGAGGGACTTCAGCTTACCTTTCTCCTACAGACAGACCCTTCATTGTCTGCTTGCCTCTCGTAGTTCTTTCTTTGAATCATTTTTTGAGATACATTTAGGCTTAAACCTTAACCCTTGCTTGCCAAAAAAAAGGAAGAAAAAAAAGCAAAAAGCCTGGGAGGTGGTGAGCTGGGAGAACTTAGACTTTGCCTTCGGCGGCACAAAAGAGGCCTCTCGTTCGGGGGCTACCCCCTTTGAACACTTGGCGCCTTTTACTCATTTCGTCTTGGGTTCTGCTGGGGCTGGCTGTTTTTTTTTTTCGGTCCCCATCGTCATCATCAGCAGCATCACCATGTGGATGGTAGATGTTAGTTGGTTGATGGAGAGAAAGGGGGCCCGGCTTGGCCCTAAGTGTTTCTTGTAACTTGAGTCTTCAAGTGGCCAGCTGGCATTTGCCTTTGCCAGTTTTTCTCTCTGTGCGCTCTCTGTGTGTGTGTGTTGGCTTCAAGTGCGGCAACTTATGTCAAGCCGGGCGTTTTGTTAAAAATAATACTGTAAAATATATGTACGAACAAAAGAGAGATGTACAAAAAAAATGTTAATACAATTTTCTTTTATTTCTCTTCCCCTCCCCCTCTGTTTTGCAGTGTTTCATACGTTTTTCGTACTCGTTTTTTGTGTGTGTGGAGACCCCCAAAACATTAGCAGCCGCATCATCATCATCATCATTATCATCCAGAGAAACGACGGGCACATCTAACGCTGCAGCTAACAGATGAGCCCCAACAACAGATGTCAATTGCTGCAGCCGAAAATGCAGGGTAAGTTAAGATCATAAGAGTATCTAACCGAGTTGGGGATGGGTCTATAGGTATCCCTCAGGGTTCAGACTGGGGCCTTATGGCGGCTTAGGAGGTAAATGGGATGAAACCAAGGCAAATGAGGGGGCTAAGACCAGTATTAGGGTTGTATTTGTCGAGATCTTTAAAGAACAAATATCTATAATATTTATTTTATAGGTTTCTTAATTAAAATGGTAATTTTAATGGTTTATAAAGACCATTAATATTCTTAATATTTTGTAGACATAGACCGCTTCAGGTGCTTTAGGTTGCAAATGGAAAAAACCTTCATTTATCACCAGGCCAAGTCCTCCCAACTCCCCGCAATGTCTGGCCTCTGTCTCGGGCTAGACATTTAATCTGAAAACGTTATAACTGTGGTCCTAACACTCATGTGCCAGTCATTAGAAGCTCATTGAATATTGCGACATCACGCCTGCTGTGGCTGCCCCTGACGAAACCATTAATTGCACACGCTGGTCCGAGTATTTCACAGATACAGATACGTCTCTCTCTCTCTCTTTGTTTGCCGTCTCTCTGGAGACTGCATTCTATGTCTGAATGTCTCTCTCATTCTCTAAACATTCCCTACAATATTTCGCATATTTCGGCCTGTGATTTATGGCCTCTACGAGCCGTGGCTCTTTTCTTTTATTTTTTTGCGTGGTCTCATAATTTGAGGGCCTTTTTTGGTGGTATTTTTGTTACTTTGGTATTTTGATTGAAATTGATTTTATTACTTCTTTTTTATTAGTTTAACTCGGTATTGTGTGTGTGAGTGAGAAATTATGTGCCGAATTTTATGTTTTTATTTTCGCCCTCTGCGCGAGTTTTATCGTCGAACTTGTTTGGTTTTTTATATATCTATATCTAAACCTGAGCTCCATGGCAAGTGCCATTGGGGCATTTCGAAAGCAGTTGGGCCATAAAAGGCACTTGGCAACCATGGGTTAATGTAGGGCTTATCTAAGGCGTTTGCTTGATCGAAAATCGGATGAGTTTTAGTTAAGTTTTCATTTTTTCCCATTAAAAATTCATTTTAAATAATTTTTCAAAATTAAGTACTGTTTTCGGGCTTTAAAAAAATTAAAGCACTTAACTTGGCTAGTAAAAAAAAATTAAAATCATTTTTTGTTCAAGGCCTTTGTTGTAGGCTCCGCAATTAAATCGAGAAACCTGAATGAATGGTGTTGATATTTTTGCTGCCACTAATTGTCATTGAATATAAAAACCAAAAAGTGAAAGCGAGCAATGAGCCGAGTGTGTGTAGTCTAGTGTAGAAAAAAAAACGTTTAATAAGTTTGGCTTGGCCAGAAAAATGGGAAAACCATCAATGGCGTTGATGAGTAATTCCCAAACATATTTCTTCAAGCCAACCCAGGCTGAAATTAATTTTTTTTTCATACTTTGTTTTCGTAAGCTCGGTAGGCCTATGAAATAGTTTTCGGTCTTGCGGCAGTGCAGCAGCCATGAAATGTGAAACAACTTTATTTCATTGTCAGTGGGTCTGGTCTCTCTCTCTCGGTCGGTGGGGCTCTCTGGAAAACCGGCTTGAAAAACGCTGAAAACTGAAAAATGAAAAAAGAGAAAAACGAAAAACAAAAACGATTACGCTTGCAAGCCCGAAACTAGAAAATGAAAGTGAAAGTAGGCCAAACTCATCAGCATGCCCGATTCCGACTTTGACTTCGACTTGGACTGCCAGCCACTCAGCGGCTCAGCGACGGCGACTCTAGCTCATCGGGTCTGTGTGTCGGTAGGCCTATCTAAAATACATATCTCCATATACCCGCCGCAGAAAACAATGCAATCACTCCACTTCACCGCACTCCACACTCTCCAGTCGAAGTCGAAGTCCGCTACGTTGGGGATTTGACTTTGCTTCACTTTCGTTTTCAGCGACGAGTCTCTTTCGGCCTATGAAGAAAAGTGAAAATAATTCAGTGAAAATCTCAGCTTTCTGCGCCACAGTGGGAAAGCGTTGTTACGGAGCTCGCTCAAGAGTGTGAGTGCGTTATGAAATTGGGCAGAAGTGGGTATCATTAGGGGGTCAATAGGGGAATTATGGAGGCTCCACAATAAGTATTTAGAAGAATAATAGATTGAGTCATTGATTTATTAAGTGATTTTAATAGGAAACGATATAAACTTTGTATAGAAAATAATAAATATTAATATAGAGTTAGATTTAATATATAAAGGCCAGTTTCTGGTCCTTTCTTATAAAAAATAACTAAAATTGTGAAAAACTCCAAGTGATTACTTTTGTAATAATCATTGTTGACCAAGAATATAAGATTAAAATGGATTGCATTGACTTGATTACGGGTGATTAGATAACCATGAAAGAGCTAAGGTTAATATTACAAAACATAAAGAAATAATATCATTTATTTCAATTTAATTCAATTTGATTAAAGTTTAAACATAATTAACAAGTATCAGCGACCTCTAATTCCTAAAAAACAACATCAGACCACTCATTTACTGTCCTCTTGCTGTCCACCATTAACTTGGCTAATTGACCTCTAGTTTTCCCAACCAAACTGGCCTAATCCTGCTTCCCTTCACAACTTTTTTCACAGCCCAGTGAGTCCGCAGCGAATTTGTTACTTTAGCCAGCGGCCGCAGCTACGACAGGAAAATAAATGGAAGGGAACAAGGGCTTTGGGAAGAAGGGCCGTGAAGACTGGCCTAACCATCTATAATTCACTTTTTAAGCGCCTCAAAACATACATTTTCCATTTGGCAACAGCTATTCTCCGAGCAGAGCAAGCGGCAACAACAGTAACGATAACGATACCGATAGCCGCCCACACACACACACAGAAACAAACACACAAAGCCCCAGTAACAGCAATCGTCACTTGGCTCCGCCCGACAACAAACACGAAATTCGGTTCTCCTTCTCCATTTAGCCGCTCTCCGGGCGAGAAGAAATTATAAGCCGCTTACATAACAATCAATGGGCCTAGGACTGGAGAGGCCTATGTTACCATATCTGCTGGGGTTCATCTACAGGGGCGTCGGCGAAAGGGGGATAAAAAAGGTCGAGGGTTTCTAAGGGAAAAAATATAAATATGGAAAAACTGAAATTACTTTAGGTAAAATTAATATTAATGTTGATAAGAAGGTATTTTGATCTTACAAAGTGTTTTTAAATTATTAAAATTAGAAGATTTTGCAGTTTTCCTGAGGCCCGGGTATTCTATGGTCTGTTGCGGTTTTATTAGTTCGTTATTTGATCTTAAAAAAAAAGAGTAACCTATGTAAAAACTTTTCTATTTAGTATCTGGTATCTTAAACCCAAAAAAGTTTCCGTTTTTCCTAAAAGCAGGGTATTATATGGTCTGTTGTTTATGTTTGTTTACGATTTGATGTTTAAAAAGACGCCGCTTTTTTGAGGAAAACTTTTCTTTCTATTAACTAGTATTCAAAAATCAAGAACAAACTTCAATGTATTATTTCACAGCCCCCATTTGAGAGCTCCTTTCTCGTCTCGGCGCCTCTGTTTCGTAGGCCTCCAGCGGAGAGTGTGAGAATGTTGCGATGGTTTTTTCGCTCGCCCTAATTGCACTGGGCGTGGCAGGCAAATCAAATTCGTAAACAGATTTCGTTGCCACGGGAGGCGGGGGTAAATACTCATCGTCGTGTTCTTAAATTTTCCTTTTGCTGGATGCAATCAGGCAAGTGGCATGTGGCATGGGGAAAATTCCAAACAACAAAGTACAAAAAAGCTGAAATACCAAGAAAATGAGAGAAGAGAGCTCGTCTCGTTGACGCCCCATAGGAAACTTTTTTTTTATGACTTACGCTTTGTTGCTGGCCCTATACTTTGTCATTGCCTCGCAGAAATTCTCTAGTCCCCCCCAGTCCCCACCTCCATCCACTCAGCCGGCCTGTCCCCACCATGAAAAGTATTTGCGCAAAGAGAAAAAATTATCGCATTTTATTTTCATCCTTATCAGACGCATTTTCCCTCTGGCTCCACTCACGCCCTTTGTGTCGCCTAACCGAAATTTATATGCAGACAGCGCGATATTGCAGTTTTCCCCTGCTTTCCCCCCCATTTTTCCTTGGCTTTCCCCCCTTGACCAGCGAGTTAGAAAAATAATTTTCGCTTCTGTTATTACATACACATAGTGTTTGTTCTTCTCTGGCTGCTGCCTTTCTTCTTGGCAAATTGCTTTCAATTTTTTATAGTTTTTTTCGACTGCATATGGTCAAAGCAGACAAAATAGATATTTATGTGTAAGGGAGAGCACTGTGCACTATGAAAGAATATTTTATTATATTTTAGACTTCAAAGGAAATGATCAAATAGTACTGGAAAATTTAAAGGTTGTTAAATAAGGTTATACTATAATTTTTTTAAAAATATGGAACGAGATATCAACAGTTAAAATATTGAAAAAATCGAATCGATATCTCAAAGAACTACATTTTATCCGTATTATCGGTGTGTATACATTTTAACGATCTATAGAAAGTGGTTATGACTTTTTCGAAATTTATTTATTTTATTTTTTCTATACATAAATTGCATTCATAAGGATTATCTTTTTTTTATCACTGCATCCAATTTATTGCAAAGGGAAAAATAACTAAAGGCATTAAAATATATGTATTTTCTTTGTTGAGTGTGTCGCAGTAAGCATATTTTATATCCTCTTCTTGATCTTAAGGAAAATTGGAAATTTAATGAAATTTTCAGGGAACTCAGCTAGCTTCGAGCCTGCGATTTAATTAGCATTTTTTTAACAAGATGTCAAGCCCTCGATTGATTGAGAGGTAGCAGCAGAAATAGCAGAGCAGCCAAGACAAACAAACAACTGGGAGCTGTTTATCACAAACAAATTGTGAAACACAATCCGTCTATGTCATTAGCTTGTTATTATTAATATTTTTGTGTTTATTGGGTGAGAAAAGCCTATACAGCATCTTCGAATGAAATCGAATCCAACAATGCCGCCCACGCGAGAGGCGGTGAAGAGGTGCGTAGGGATGCACGTCAAAATATTAATTACGTGCTGCTTATCCAAACAGTTCTTGCCAATTTGTTGTTACTGACAACCATAAAATTTGTAATGGGAGCTCTCTGGCTTGCAGNACACGATAAGCTGGGAGGTATTTTAATACTAAATACTTACAAGATAACACGAAAAAACATTCAAACCGATTGAACCTTTTTTACAAATTTTAAGCCCGTTCAAAGTTTGCATATAGAGGCCATACCTAGGTGTCCGCATTTCTATGTCCGCTACTGTATGCAAGGTTAGCTAAGGATAATTCATTTCAGGGTAATTTTCTATTATACGGGCCCCTTCCAAAAAATTAAAATAAAAAAACCATAGATAGGGGGTGCTTCAACTTACATTTGGGTATACAAATTATGTTGGGGACGCTCTTAGTTTAGTCACAATAAATCTTTAAAGTTTAGCCTTATTCCCATACAAAATCCGCAGCAAACACGCACACTGACAAATTATGAATACACAAAATTCAAGCGCTTGTCTGTGTATCGTCGCGGTACAGTGGGCTGTGAAGCTTAAAATTTTTGTTAAATTGTGCTTAGCGTAAATACTATATACGAGTATGTCGACACTTTGCACACTTTGAATACATTTATGCGAGAAATATAAATAAAACAAAAAGTTGACAACGTAAAACACGTAGTAATTAACGACTTTTCAATATTAAGACGTACATTTAAGTATAAAAATTATAAGGAGAATTTTATAGTAAAGAGCATACAGTTTGATGAGGTAAGAGAAGAGTATTGCTGTGATCATAAGGTCAGAGAGAACGTAAACCAGCACCGCAGGTGAAAACTTAAATTAAGTCGCGCGCGCGATTTTTTTTTCGTCTGCGGCACTACTTTTAGTAATCCTAATA
>VNJO01003320.1:0-11766 GCA_008042535.1 Drosophila tani | reverse complement strand
CACTCTCCTCAGGCTGCACCGCGCGCAACTCAAAAATTAGTGTTAGCGCATTCAGCACTACGATCAGCGAAACGAAATCAACATACGTTCGCTTCGGCAATATTACCAATTTTGGCGTAGAAGAAACATCAGAGTCAGCTCAAGAAACTACAACCCGAGTATTCGAACTAGATGAATTAGATGTCCTACAACAAAGGCTGGCCAAACTAAAGGATACAACATGGAAAAATCAGTTCAGCACTGTCCAGCATCATCAAGTAGCTGCTTATGTGGCCTTAGCAATGTCAATTATAGTGATCATTGCATTTATTCTACGACGGCAATACGGCAAATGGAAGCCACGGCGGTCCGTCGTCAAACATCAGGAAAACGCTGAGCAGTCATTACCGGAACCTACCCCACGCCGTTTTGCGTTCAACATTAGCGATGGTTGAACACCTGTTCAACGGCCGGGAGAATGTTCAGTCTCAGCAATATGCATATGCGACAAGAAAAGGTAGCAATTATCAGGTCATGCGCGAATGCATATTCTGCTGACATGAAGAAGTCGAACTTGGCAATATTCCCATTTCCGCATAGATCATAATACTCAATAACCCACATTTCTCTTTACACATAATTTCGTTGACATAAGCATATTCTTTATACTTTGTTTAGCTATAAATACCGTTAAGTTTCCTCAATAAAATCAGTAATAGTTTTGACCACAACTCGAGCTTTACTCATTTGGCTGCATTCAACAGAGGCTGACGCAGAGTCTTCAGACCCTCATGTGCACCATCAATAGTCCAACTGGTTCATGTTCTAGTTGCGGCGACACAAGGCAGACAGTTTATGTACTATATGCCAGGCCTAAGCCCACATTTACAAATTAGTTATTGATGAAGAATCACAACTGGTATGCACTTGGTCAACACATTTAGGAACTTTAAAAATTAAACCTTATGGAGTTAAGCTCGCTGCTGCAATATTTCAGAAAACAACAATATTCCATAGGTTGTCGTATATCAAGATGACATTACTGTATCTGGCAAAAATTTACAAATTTAAAGACTGTACTTCATAAACAAAAATATCTGGTCTTAAACTAAATCTAGAAAAAATCAAATTCGAAAGAGCTGAGTCAGTTTTAAATGCACCAATTCGAGGGCATTTCTCGGAATGGTAAACAATTACTCTTCATTTAAAGACAAATTTTCTTTAAAAAAGTTTGCCTTTGTATCATTTATTACAAAAAAATGTAAAATAAGAGTGGTCAAATAGATGTCAAATTGCATATGATACAATTAAGAAGGATGTAACTTCGGATAAAGTGTTAGTTCATTTTGTAACGGACGGTTAATCAACAGCAACTGTTAGCGGGCTGCTATAAGCACTATACTGTTGGGTATTCGATAGTTCGACGATATCGATACTGCGATGAGAAGTTAGCATCATTGAGGGAAGTTACGATCACTAGAGAAGTCACAGCGAAAATAAAAAGACGCAGATCTTATCATCTTAAACTTTAAAACTAATTTTAACCAACTTAACCTAATAAAAACCACTCTAAAAGCCATCCCTTAACAGTTCAGAAGAGGTATTATCAGAGTTGGTTATATGTGGAGTAAACACAGCGAGCGAGTCTCAAAGAAAGCAGCAGAATCGTCGGCGTGGAAAATTTGCAATGGGATGTGTTCCCAACGGTCTGTGTGACAAGGAAAATTGCAAATAACGGATGTGTTCCTTTTCTACGTGGCAGACGGATTTAAAATTCTGCGATCAACACGAAAAGAGGTCTTAAGAAGTCTCAAAGGTGCCTGTGTGAACAGGAGGAGAAGAAGTTTCTAGAAACTGCATCAGGAATCTGTGTAAGCCTGAAAATACACATACAAAGAGAGTGTGTGTGTATATGTAGCGTCGTGGTGAAATTCACAAGTTCAACGAGTCGACGTTGTGAAATACATTTTAGCTGTCAAAACGGACAAAAATAGCGAAGATCAAAATGGAGGAAAATGGTTTTAATAGCGGAACTAAAGACCAGTTAAAATTCTTTCTGCGAGAGAGGGACTTATCAGCTTCAGGGTCCAGAGCACAGCTAGTACAACGGCTAGTGGAGTTTGTGCAATCGGAAGAAGTGGAGATGCCACAAGCAGCGGGAGTCAATGAGGAAACGCTGTCGCCAAACGCGGAGTGCAGCAGGAGCAGCAGCATCAGCAGCGTCAGCGGTAGCAGCAGCCGCGACCCATCAATAGCAAAGCAGAGACGAGGTTTCAGAAGACAATGCTGGTGGCCAGGCTACCAACAACGTCATGCAAGCGTCGGTCAAAGAGATAGCAAACACATTGCCGGAGTTTGATCCCAGCGACGATAACCCCATATCAGTTAACTAGTTCATCGATCGTGTCAACAAAGTGGTTAGTGCGTACCAATTTTAATCCAAAACTACCAATCGTACTTACTATAGATGCTGCTATAGGTAGCTGGCATTCTAGCACAAAATTTGCAAATTCATGTGATAAAGTCAATTGATTTTATATCAAGACCTTTTTCAAAAATTATAAGGTTTTAAATCAAAACTACAGTACGCTTGGGAAAGAAGCACCCGCAATTATTCTTTGAGTTTCAAAGCTTAAACAGTATTTAATTGGAAACTGTTTTTCTTTAAAAACAGATCACAAGCCTCTTATATCAATTTTCAATGAAAACAAAGGATTACCTGTAATGGCAGCAGAACGAATGCAAAGATGGGCTTTTATTTTAAGCGGACATAACTACACAATTTAATATAAAAAAGGAGATTCTAATCAGGCAGACAATTGATCAAGAATACCAAACAAATGTGAATCACAATAAAAAAAGAAATACAGTTTCGTCATTTACATAAAAATATATATATATATATTTGCCTTAATTTTAAGGATATAACACGCAAGAAAGCTAACTTCGGTAAACCGAAGTTGCTATACCCTTGCAGTCTGCAATTGGTTCATTGAAAATCCAACCATTTTAGTAATGTTGAAAAAAATCGAATTTTGTAAATTTTTAATTTTACATGTAGAATTTTACATTTTCATATAAATCGACCGATCGCTTCTATGACAGCTATATGATATAGTTGTCCGATCCTAAAAAAATAAAAACCGTAATTCTATAACCATAAAAAACTGCTATATCTCAAAATGTATAGAAGTACGTTTAAAAAACAGAGAAGTTACAATTTTTTTTATATTAATTTCGCCATCATTCCCATGGCAGATATAGGATATAGTAGTCCGATTTCGGCCGTTCCGACCTATATACTGCGTGCTGAAGAAATAAGACTATGCCAAAAATTTCAGCTCGATAGCTCAAAAACCGCGTAGAAACCGACAGACGGACTGACAGACCGACGGACATGGCTAGATCGACTCGGCTGGTGATGCTGATCAAGAATATATATACTTTATGGGGTCGGAGATGCCTCCTTAACTGCGTTGCAAATATCATGGCAAAATTATAATACCCTCTGCAAGGGTATAAAAAATTAGTTAATATACTAAAAAAATCATATTTATTGGGTAAACGGATTAAGTTTAAGTTAATTCATATTTTGCAGTCAAATAAAGGCGCGATTCCGTAAAGCAATAGATATGTATGAATGTATATAAGTTAACTGTGGTCAGCCAGGTCGTTGACAACAATGCTCCGGCCAAATTGCTGACCTAGCAATGGGCCGGATGCTCATGCACAGACGGCAGACACTGCATATTTGTGTGGCCGCTGTGAGCGGCCAATTCTGATTTGACATTCAAAGAATAAAGAGCAACTGCTCATATATACTTAACTCCGGCAATCTGTCGTTAACACCTTATTACTGATTACTAATCTATTATTCAACAAGCAAAATCATAATCGTTTATGAAATTAATTAACTTAGAATATATATTGTATATAATATATATATTAAAATAAAATCATAATATTACACAAGTTTGTTATATATGGTACACTAATGTTTTCTTTATTTGAAATTGAAATATATTAAGTAATTGCCTATAATTAATTAATATCATTTTCCGATATATTTTTAATTTTGTTATTTTTTTACTTTTTTATTAGAATGAGCTATTTTTCGCTAAAATGTTGTCAGCACTAGTTAATATCCACCGTTGCGTGATAAAAATTTGACCATGCGTAAGAGCAAGATAGCAGGCCGACTCGGTTTTACTCTGTCCCTAAAAATCCATGACGCGCTTAAAGAAGTTTCACTTTAAAATTTTTTTTAATATATATTCCACGTCTCTGATCTAGATTATACTTCTCCTCGTTATTGCTCTGTTGTGCGGTTGCATTGGTACCAGCAGAAATGTGCCAGGGCCGTCTGGATTTTGCAGTAAAGGTATGGGCGCTTCGTGCTTGCTTATGTAAGTCAACGTAATATTCAATCAATTACAATCTAAATAATTTATATTTTTTAGTGGAATCCTTTTGATATTTTGTGCATTTTCATTTATAGCTATGGTTGCCTTGTTCTATCTCATTCTCGGGATCGTAACGTATGGAGGTGCGTGCGCATCTATAAAAAATCCTGAATCGAGTGACTTTTTTCGTCAAGTTAACACTATGATTGATCTTAATCGTTATCTTCCTGCAGAAGAAGATTACACCCCCCCACTACGAATCTCGAACGCTATCGAGACGTGCCGGTCTAATGAAAATATTTTTCAAGTATTAAGGGCGAACAGTTTGTACGATATAAATGACCTATCTCGTATAGATTTATTTGCAGGCAATGTAGAAAAATTTATTCCGTTGCTTGAAACGGATTTCTCCGAATTAGATATTTTAACTGAAGCCGAAAAAAAAAATATTCAAAAGACACGCTTTGGAAACCTTTCTACTTATCACAGTAGCTTGTTTATTGAAAATCTTTGCACAGCATATACTATGGATGATTTGAATATCTATGCTACAAGCTTCGGAAATGCTGCCAAGCAGTATTATTTGGCAGAGTGGATAACAAACAAAAAGGTGGGTCATGCCTTAATTAACGCACAAAGTCTAGCGTTGGCTCTAAGATCAGAATTCTTCGTTAATCTTGTGAAAAATACCGATGAGCTCAAGAAAATTGTAATGAAGATCGATGATATGATTTTGTATGAAGGTCATGATTTTAATAATACTATACTTATACTGATGAGAACGATAAAAAAGTCAGAATTTTTTTTAAAAACTAAAGGCAAGCATTTTGTAAATACGCTTGCAAAGAACCTTTCTGTTGAGCTTAATGATATGATGGCACACTTCATTAGTAAAGTTATAAATGAATGCAATGACGACGTTGGCAAGTGCAAGCCTCTGGCGTATATTTACAACCAAGGTGTTTACTATATTTGTGAACGTCTGGTTGATCCAATTGTAAGTATAATTTTTTTACAAGTTCTATCTTTAGTGTTTAATTTTAAATTGTTATACCATGTGTATAAGCACACAGTTAAAAATGTTATGACCATCACTGGCGGCGGAGCACCATTGCAAGCCCAATGGCACGCCAGCTCCCCACCAGCGGTAAACCCACCGCACCAACAACAACTAAGGTGGCACCAAGAGCGGACAAGATGGCGGGACAGTTCCTAATCACCTACAAGAAGCGCCTAGCTCATACCACAAAGCCACTCCCGGAGGAACAACCGAAGGCAAGGGTCCAGAAACGGCCAAAACAGGTAGAGCTGCTGAACACGATCGACCCAACTATAGAGAAACGGCAGCGGAAGCGCTGAAGCCAACAGGACGTGACCAACTCTGGCACGAGCAAACGGAGCAGATTCCCTGCTGATCCAGGACTGGGAAGACTGCATCGAGCTGCATCCGTAGGAGAATTGGGACAACGACGACGCCCAGCCGACCAAACAAGCTGCAAACGATCCAAGGTAATACAGGACAAGTTACAGAGAAAACTGGAGAAGCTCACGCAAGGGCACAGGATCAACAACAAACGCACAATCGAAGGGAAGACATATGTGGTCAAAGTCAACTACAGCGGAGCGATAACAACAACAGTGACGGACGGCTAAACCTAGGAAACGACGGGGGAGTGCGACGCCCCGCGCCGCGCAATTTGAATAGAAACGCGCCAGCCCTGAAATAGGGGCACTTAAGCCATCTGGCAACGCCGACGGGACCAAGGTCTGGCTAATGCTAGTCGACGTTGATGAGCACAGGGTAGCAGAGTCGGTTCTAGCAACCTCCACCGCACAACACAGGGTATCATGGCACAGCTTGAGTAGCCATCATTCTCTGTAGCACAGGGTCTGGTTCATGCTAGCCGGCTTGAACAGAAATAGGGTATCGACAGACACATGGTATCAAAAGTGCGAGCCATCCGGACAGTAGTGAACGGATATCACAGTGCTTTTTTTGTTTCTTAATTCAAGCACAGATTATCGGGTTTTGAATAGCTAATTAATAGCTAGTGAATTATGGCTCTGCTTTTACCGCAATCACTTTAAAATTTTTTTTTCTTGATGTAGAATTTTAGTGAGTCTACATTTTAATGTTAATGGTTTTCACAAATCATTGTTGATCCGACAAATATAGTCAAATTTGAAAACCCTTGCGACAAAATAATGCTACAGAGAGCGGTCACTGAATTTCAACGTGTACACAAACAACAGCTAATGCTGCAGCTACTGGGCATAGATTAGCCAGCCCAGATATATTTGAACGAACAGCTAACGAAAACGAATTATAAAATTGTTTAAAACCCTATGCGCCTTAAGAGGCATAAGCTTTTGTTAGCTGTTTTTTCCTATCATCGAGTTGTGCACGTGCGACTGAGTGAGAGAGAGGTGATGGCGATGGAGAGATTGCACAACCCACAACTGATGCAGAAAAGCTCATCAGATTGACTGGCTGGAGATGGGGATTTTGGCAGGCGATATTATTTGCTTTCAAAACTAGGGGGCTAGAATATATTTATATTTTATTCATTTTGTATTCTTATATTTTATTAATTTTATCTATCAGAGGTTTAATATAAAATCAAATGTAATGTTATAGATGTTCCTCAGGGTGTTTTTTTCGTTGTTCTTTAAAGTGTTTTAAGATTTTAAGTCTGTTTTTTCAGAAATCAGGTTTACATATATGTCACATAAATGCATATAGTCTCCCCAAAAAAATAGACTAATTTAGGTATATGTTTGTCAAATCAAATGTCGATATTGTTTGTGTAACTGAAACTTGGTGAAAAGAACGCCCAATAATACGACTTCATTTGCTGAGTTAATATTTCAAACTGATTCTTTATTTCAAAGTCCGCGTTTACGTAGCGGTCATGAGATTCTTAAAACTAGTCTTATCGCTAGACCAACGCAGTGGTTTGTTTAACCCTAACATGGGAAAAATTCTTGACTGCGATGGGAAAGACACAGCTATCCTGCACTTATCTTTGAAGATATTTTGTGTCCCACGCAGGGGCTTAGATTACATATTTGTCAAGATTAAATATTTTTTTGTGCTAGGCCCAAGTGGCCGCTGTTTAGAGATACACGCACATGCGCTGAAGCAGATCACAGCTGCATCGATTTGTTACAGATCTACATATGTACATATGTATGTATGTATGCATATATATATAAACGTGTTCATGTTTGAACAAGACTAATCCAAACTTAGAGATGGTTAAAAAAGTGGAGGTGGAGTTTAAAACCTGGAAGTCTATTCGAAGGGACTGGAAATACATCAAGAACAAATTGAATGCGTGCATGCCGAAAAAGAGCAAATGTCGAGTAGCCTTCCGCGATCTTGACCGCGGTAAAGTTACGGTACCCATGTAGTCCTTTAAAGAAAGCAAATATCCTTAGGACTGTGGACCGAACAATGTCAAATGTAAATCCTGAAGGACATTTTGCAGTTCTACCACATACAGAATAAACCGTGCAACTAAAAATACAAAAATGATATGTTCCCGTATTACTAGGCGTAACGTAAGTCCTGCAACGACAGCTCAATGGCACACCTCAGGCTCGAAGGTTCTCAGGGTTCAAGCCGAACCAATGCGATCAAAGCCGCAATAATCTCTCAACAAATATATAAAAGCAAAGCCGCAACATCATAAACAAATTCCATATTCCAAACCCAACATATACAATATTTTATTTTAATGTTTTTAAATAGCATTAAGTGAACATTTTTGAGAATTTAGGGAATAAATAAAACCAAACCATAACACAATATAATATATAAACAAATAAAACCTTAACTCCGGAACAAGAGCTCTTATCGATGGAAAAACAGAGAGTGAGTCAACGGGACATTTTGCCCAACATACTCGTACATAAAAATCAGAAAAAATTTCTAGAACAAATATCGCAACAAAATGAAACTTTATTTTAAACATATTCAAAATTGTGTTAATGCCATTTTAAAGATGATTAAATTTTGCATATAATTCCAAAGGAAAATGAATATGCGTTGATAAGATCTCTCACAACATGCTATTAAAGTAGAAGCTTTGGAATAAATTTTGCAAAACAAAAGAATATATCAAGTTTTATGCATATTTAAAATTTATCAAAAATTCACTGTTAAATTCAAAGTAAAGCGATTAGAACTATAAGATTTGACCTTTTTAAATATATAAATTAATAATATTTTAATAAAATTTAAAACCAAATTACATTATATTGTCTATTTTTATACCCTTGCAGAGGGTATTGTAATTTTGACCAGATGTTTGCAACGCAGTGAAGGAGGCATCTCCGACCACATAAAGTATATATATTCTTGATTAGCATCACCAGCCAAGTCGATCTAGCCATGTCCGTCTGTCTGTCTGTCCGTCTGTCAGTTTCTACGCGAACTAGTCTCTCAGTTTTTAAGCTATCGAGCTGAAATTTTCAGCATAGTCCTATTTCTTTAGCACGCAGTATATATGTCGGAACGACCGAAATCGGGCTACTGTATCCTATAGCTGCCATAGGAATGATAGCGAAATAAATGTAAAAATAATGTTAACTTCTCTGTTTTTCAACATATTTCTATAACTTTTGGGATATAGCAGTATTTTATGCTTCTAGAATTACGGTTTTAATTTCATTAAGATCGGACCACTATATCATATAGCTGCCATAGAAGCGATCGGTACATGTAAAATTTAAAATTTATAAAATTCGACATTACTAAAATGGTTTGATTTTCAATGATCCAACTGCAGACTGCAAGGGTATACCAACTTCGGTTTACCAAAGTTAGCTTTCTTTCTCGTTTTTTATACCCAGTACCCATAGGGTACAAGGGTATTATAAGTTAGTGCCAACCGAGAATGTATGTAACAGGCAGAAGGAGAAATCTCCGACCCTATAAAGCATATATATTCTTGAAATTTTCAGAAAATAGTCTTATTTCTTTAGCACGCAGTATATAAGTTATGGGTATAAAATGTAAAATGTAAAAAATTCGATATTTTTTCAACATTACTAAAATGGTTCAATTTTCAATGATCCAAGTGCAGAGTGCAAGGGTATACCAACTTCGGTTTGCCGAAGTTAGCTTTCTTTCTCGTTTTTTTTTTTTAATAAGTATTACAAAATTAACAGTTTTCTTGTTTTTGTTGGACATAAAGTAGTTAACGCCGCCGAGATCCATTATTAAACTACTATTAAAAAATACTTTAAATGTTAAAGTCATAAAAAACTTTTCCTGCCCTTTTGTGCCTTTTCTGAGAAAATCCTCCTTTAGTTAGTCAATTCAAATTTCGCCAGCCCTAGTTCCGTAGAGCGCACTTGCAATATGAATCCCTAGTATACGAGAATATGGCTAATAAGCTTTTTTAAAAATAACTTTGTATTGGTTGGTGGCATGAGCTTCATTTTGAGTTTTCTTATCAAATTTTTAGTTCCTGGCCTAGAAATAATTGAATACGCACTTCCATCAACTGGACAATATATTGAGAAAACCCAAGAAGCACGAAACATTTTCGAGAACATTTTTAGCCTTTTTAAAAAGTCTTCAAAAATAACTATATAGCAAATTACCCCTAAAAAACAGCACGAGTATGAAAATATGTTTGATTGTTTTGAGTGAATGAATGAATGTATATAAAAAAAAATGTTGGGTGTATAATATTGTTATACGAGGGACCTATATTCATCAATAGAGTTAACCATAACTCTCACTTGTCCATCTCGTTGAGATTTATAAATGACATTTTCTTTTTTAATTTTGATTTCGATAAGAAGATAGGTGGCGGCTGGGCAGGTTATTTAATGTTGTCTTCAATTATCATGTCCAGTGCTTTCTTTTCACCTGCATCATTATCATTTTAAATTGGCGAGCGTTCGAAGAAACTTGGATTTGTCTCTTGATTCCCTTTGGCTTAGGTTTAAGTTTTTTAAAATTTAGGCACGTCTAGACTCGGAGAGTGTTTGATCGCGACTCGAATGTATAGCTTACCGAGTAAAGTGTCAACTTGCGACCGAAAGATCAGTGCATCGATTCCAGCCAAAACTTATATGAGGACAGACGAGAACTAGTCTCTCAGTTTTTGAGCTATCGGGCTCAGCATAGTCATATTTCTTAAGCACGCAGTATATATGTCGGAACGGCCGAAATCGGAATACTATCTTATAGCTGCCTTAGGAATGATGGCGAAATTAATGTAAAACAAATTTTGGCTTCTCTGTTTTAAAACGCACTTCTATAAATTTTGAGATATTGCAGTTTTTTATGGTTCTAGAATTACGCTTTTCATTTTATTAACATCGGACAACTATATCATATAGCTGCCATAGAAGCGGTTGTTGTGCGATAGCCTTAAAATCGATAAATTATCTATAAAAACTAGTGAAATCGAAATGAACTCATCATTGACTCAACATGAACTCAACTATTTCCACCCCCCAAGAGACTGTTCAAAACCTATACAAAAGAAAACTGTGTTTGTATCAAAACGCAAAAGCTCTAAAGCACAGCCTAGTGTAAATACACTATTACATCTCTTTAAATTAAAGTTGAATTTTATAATTTACTTACAGAATGTGGATTTTACTTACAGAATGCATTTTGGCTGGGATTACTCCTCTGCGCTATACTCCTGCTTCCAATTATTTTTGTTGCCCATCGTTTGATGTGCCTTTATCTAATGATATATCCGATTCCGCTGGTTTGTGGATTACCTATCGCAGGGTAGGTTCGGTTTCATTTCTTCTTTATTTATAACTGATATTTTTTCCTTTAGCTGTCCTATCTGCACAGATGCCCATCTTAATAGTGAGCAAGGCAACAGATCTTGGGTTTATTTTGCTGCTAATAGTGGTGGAAATTCTGAGCAACCAGAACAAGGATCTGAAAGAGACACAACAATAACCACTAACAAACGAAAGAGGGAATAATAGAAAATTCATTCCAAATATAAAAAAAAAACAGTGTGATATTATTATAATGACAGATAACAGGGTTGAAGGACTAAAATAAAATGTCACTTAAATGGTTTGAATTGGCTTAATGCGGTAAATGAAATTTTTAATATTATAATTATGTTTGCTAAATTTAAATGTTTTTACTGCCTGTATAAGGGACTGTGTACGCTACAGTTAAAAAATACTTCGGCTGCTTGACAGCAGCCTCCTCGCTCACAGAAAGCTCGATGCAGCTTCACAAGCGATAAAGCTCAAGACACACACAAGAGAGGAGAAGAAAACAAACTTCTCCTCTCTGGCCCTCAAACATTAGCACAGCCGAAAATTGACAACGCAAGAGTGGCCGCTGCGATTCTCAAGACTGGATTCAGCGCCGCGCTTGTTTAAA
>VNJO01003318.1:0-13066 GCA_008042535.1 Drosophila tani | reverse complement strand
GATTTTTTCCGTTTAGGATTCTTAAAATAAATCCATTTTTCATCGCCAGTAACAATCCGATGCAAAACTGATTTTCTTTCGTGTCTTTGAAGCAAAATTTCACAAGTGTTTTTTCGGTTTTCCATCTGTCTTTCATTCAATTCATGTGGCACCCATTTTCCACACTTTTGGATCTTTCCCATAGCTTTTAAACGGTCAGAAATTGTTTGTTGTGCAACATTTAACATTTCTGCCATTTGATTTTGACTCAAAGTGTCATCTTCGTCCAATATCGTTTGCAATTCGGCGTCTTCAAACTTTTTTGGTGGTCTTCCACGGTCTTCATTTCTCACATCAAAAACATTATTTCTGAACCGTTGAAACCATCTTTTGCATGTTGCTTCTGATAGAGCATGATCACCATATGCCTCAACAAGCATTCGATGCGACTCTGCAGCACTTTTCTTCAAATGAAAACAAAAAATTAATGATTTCCGCAAATCATCACTTGCTGGTACAAAATTCGACATTTTTAACACGATGAGAAAATATGTTGTTGTCTGTTCAATGACTTGATATATACTTAATATGATTCACAGATGTTATAGCAAACAAACAAAAAAAAAATAAAGGCTCGTTCACAACAAATGTTCCCTATCGAGACATTTGTATCTTGACGCTCACTTCATACCGGTATACCTGGTATAAGTCGGAACGGGCCAGTTCGTACGACTATATCATATAGCTGCCATAAGATCGGTATAATAGGATAGGATCTATAAATTCCGAGATATAGCTATTGGTTAAGATTTCAGAATTACGGTTTTAATTTCATTAAGATCAGACATCGTTACCATATAGCTGCCATATATGAAATTGTACATGCCAAAAGTAAAATGAATATGGAAAGTTAATGAAAAACAAAACATCGTTATTTTTGTGAAATTACCGAAATGGAAAGACTGCAAGGATATACAAACCTATGTTTACGAAAGTTAGCTATCTTTCTTCTTAAACAGTTTTATTGTTTGTTTACCAAATTAAACAAAATTTCTGATAATTTTTAAAGATCAGGAATATTTTTTCCCAGCAAGTCACGTTTCCGATTTTACTTAATATATTACGAAATGGCCTTTGACTCCGACCATTGTAACCTTCTGAAATAATAATTGAAAAACTCCCCGGAAGTTTTTCAAACGTAAATTTAAGTAGTGAACTTTACTTGTAGTCGCTTTTACATATTTTAAGTGACTGACAAAACAGTATAGAAAATATACTTATATGTATACTAAAAATTCTATTTTTTTTTGAGTATTTTAAATTTCCGAAAATAAAGGATCTTTTTTGATGATTAATCTTAATTTTCTAATCAGTTCTGCATTTCTGTAATATTTTTTATTTTTTTCCACCCTAATAGATCACCGAAACCTATGCGTTCCTGCCCCGCGAGGCGGTCACTCGTTTCCTGACCATCTGTCCCGAGTGCAAGAAGAACCTGCGGCCCTCCTCGCCCTCGGCGGGCGGAAAGGATGGCGAGCTGGCCGGCAACGAGAGCTCCTCAGAAGTGGAGAACTACCTGAATTATTCATCGCACACGGAGAGCTCTCTGGAGGCGGGGCCCACGGCCAAGCGCCGCCGGCACTCGAGCGCCGACCTCAAGGCCTCGCTCGCGGTGGCCAGCGCCATGGCCGGGGGTGTCGGAGTGGGTGTGGGCTCAGGGGTGTGTGCTGGCGCGAGCAGCTCCAGTGCCGCCCAGCAGCAGGATACGCCAGGGGCTGCACCGCCGCCAAGCCCCGGTCCCAGTCTCAATCCCACGGCAACGGTGACGGAGGCGACTGTCGAATCGACCCCAGTTAGCGTGCCAAAAATCCGGGTCAAGTCCCAGTTGCAGCGTCCGCTGAGTCCGCCGGACCACATCCTAGCACAAGTCGAAGCAAGCCCCAACACGGCTCTCCTGTCCCAAGCCAGTCCCAGTTTCCAAGGCTTCGATGCGCATCTGCTGAAGTCGCGGGACAATCTCCTGCGGTATTATGACTTCATGAGGCGCTTCTATGCCGGGGAACCGGTCTTAGCGCCGCCCCTCTACGGCAGCAGCCTACTGCAGAGCCTCAGCTATCCAACCCCCATTTCTGCCACGGCAACCCTTACCCTAAGCAGCACCACCTCTTCTCAGGGCAGGCCACTAGACCCTCCCAAGGCCGCTTCTCCAGCTCCCAATACCCATACCAATACCAATCCCTCTCTGCTCAAGAACTCTCCGGACACTTCGGTGCAGGCACGCTCTCCGGCTCAGATCTCGACAGCCACGCCTACCGCCGCCAAAGACACCGCCGCCAAGGACACCGCCCCTCTCACTCCGATTAATCTAACGAAATCTCTATTTTGCAGCCTGAAGAGCGGAAGCCAGGCCTCGACATCGACGCCTGTGGCCGTCCATGTACCGCTCAAACTGGAGCTGCCTAGTCCGCCCAAGCCGCTAACGGAAATGCGCATTCCCCAGCTGCGCAATCTGCCGCCCGTGGAGTTATCCTTGCCGCTGCCGCCGCTGGACCTGGAGCGACTGAAGCCAATTACCTCTACTTACTTGCAACTGACGCGCAGCATGGGCCTCAGCGACGAGGACGCTTTGCGCTTCGACAACTTGGTGAGTAAGGACTTCAAGTACTCGCTCTAGTCTAATGACAGTTTAGGTCCTCCAATTCAAATTCGAATTACTCGATCTCAAGCGAGCAGTCCAAAAATTGTATTCTTATATCCCAAAATCTATCAAATCTATCTCAGTTTTTATCTCATTTTGTGGAATCGGAGAACACGATAAAGTTGACAAAATGAAAATGAAATGCTGACAGCAATCAGTTTTTATTATTAAATAAATTCGATTTTATTCACACTTTTTATTACATTTGCATATTAAATTTAAAGCCCTTGGCGATTTACAAAATTTATTGAAATATCTAATACAAAAAAACAAAAAAAAAGAAAATATTAAATATTATATATTGTTTACTTTACAAGCGAAATTATGCACGTAGTACTTGTTCAAAATTTATATAAGACTTATTTAACGCATAGTTGATTTTTAATCCTAAAAGTTGGTTACGCTCTGAAACTAGTTCGGCTTCAGAGAATTATTTCATTTCACTTACCTAGACCTAAGACCCCACACTCATTACGATTTTCACACACTTGATCCGCCAACAAATTTTACTAATCTAGTTTCTTTTTTCATGACATGCTTGGCTTATAAATGTAACCCAACTAATGCAATGCTAACGAGCAAGAAAGACAGTGACAGAAAAAGGGTTTTGTTGGCAAAACAACACCCTCTATGCTAGCTGCGACGCCTCCAACAACAATCCACCAGCTTCAGCACCCACAAACGCTTTCGGCCACCAAATGCGTACTGCGTTGAGCATCGCACAAAATTATGCAATAGTTATTTTACGTATTTTAATAATTTTGCTTTGATATTCAAATTGAATCTCTCGTTTCGTATCCCTTTGTGCTTTTTTATAGTTTTTGATCTCTTAATGCTTGAATTATTTTTGGCTGCAATTCATAAATTGCATATATTATGTTGTTAACATGCTTAATCTATTAATGGTATTATTTTAATTTTATTTATGTTGGTTTTTTACTATTGCGTTATATATTTCTTTCTTTCGATTTTTTACAGCTCAGTTGTTAGCGAAAGCCCCAAATATTGTTTGAAATAAATTAGTTATACGAAACTTTTAATGCTTTTTAATTAATTTGGCCAACGATCTGAAAATAAAAATGTTTAATACCTAAAATGTATATTAATGCGAGTAGCTTTTAAATAACTTAGAGCGCTTTGTAGTTGCTTATATATTTATGGAGGAAGATGGTTCTATGTCTTCTAATATTTCAGGTAAGTTTACTCGATTCAAACTGTACCCAATCGAGCCGGAAACAGGTCTTTACTAAAATACTCTTATCAAGTCGCTTTAATGCGAAATTCCCCGTACAAGATTGACTCAGACCGTTCGTCATTATCTCGGGGCTTAGCCCCGACTGATAATGCTTTTAAAACTGAACTGATGAACCTTTTTATTTTTCTAAATTGTTTACTATAAGTATTATTTCACATTTTCTGACGTACGAGTATATACTTGAAAATGTTAGTTCACATTTAAAGTAACAAAGCCTAATTAGGTGAGAATTAAAGGGATGATTTACTTGGTCGGCTCTTGCTGCTTAGGCTCCTCCGGCTCCCCTTTGACAGAGCTCAGCACAAACCTCACAGTCAGCACTCGTCCGTTCTTATCCACGATCGTCTTGATCAACTCCCCGTTCTTGTCCTCGATTTCTGAGGCAGAGATGTTCACCCTGGCCAGAAAGTCGTCAATGGGAGAATCCGTTCCAGCCGCACTTGCGGACGGCACTGTTGGAAGTAGATTCACAGGACTTTGGGTGGTGGTTGGGTCTTGCACTGGCACCCAGGCTGGCTCATTCGGCTCCTTTGGGGTCGGCGGACTTGGCGGTGGCAGAAATGGGTTTCCAAAGAACGTACCAGCTGGCAGCGAAGGAAAGGCTCCAAAGGACGGACTCTGCGTCTTGGGTGTACTTTCGGGATATATGGGACCGGGTGGCCTGGAAATATCGGGGAAGAGCGAATCGAACGGACTGTGTCCAGGGGAAACGGGGGAAAGAGGGCCGCTATAGGTGCTGGTGGTGGTCGTCACCCTTCGTCCTTGATCATCCACCCCCGTCTTTGTCTCGACTCTAGGTGTTACTCCTTCGGGAAGCCCCCAGTTGGGGAAAAGCGACGAGTGGGGAAACCCACTGCCAAACGAATTTGTGAAGCTGTCCAGTCCGAAGTTGGGTTCTGGAAACCGGGGAAGTGGGCGCCTGACAGGACTAGACACGTACTCCCAATCTTCTTGTGGCTTGGAGGGCGAGGTGGCACTGGCCTCTATCCTAGCCGGCGATGACTTCTGCGTGATCCTGTGCATGGACAGGGCTGTGCGATCGGGACTCAGCTCGTAGGTCACCCTAGTCTGCTCACCCGCCTCTCCCGGCTTTGTGATAACCAAAGGCTGCCCGGTGCGCCATATCTCGTCCAGGCCTATAGCATCCAAGCCCAATCCCCGCGCCGTGGCGTAGAGAGATTCGCTGGGTCCACTGACGGTGGCTCTGGCTGTTCCCATCTATAAGCAAATAACAACGTTACTCATAAGGGGCTAGTGGTGAGCTGCATGACCTACCTCCAGCTGAAGGAGCAGCAAGCAAGCGCAGCTAACCAGAAGATTAGCAAACTTCATTATCAATCTCTGAGCGGCACTTGTAAGCACGTTGATTGTCTGAATCTGACTGATTCCGATTATGGCGACTGAACTGGCCGATCGCCATTTGATCACGCTCAATAGACAGTCGTGCGTAAGCATGTGTAGGTGTGTCCCATGTGAATTCAAAAATTAAGCTTAATTCCTCCCAAAGGTTATCGCTCTGAAATAAAGGCATTCAAGTTTAAGAACATGAAGGAGAGGATAGCTCAATACACTTCGATTTTTTTCAGCTATGTCTGAATTTGAACTAATGATGGGATTTAGATTTTCCTACCTGGTACACTTGCAAGGTGTATTAAGTTTAAGTAGCCATGTCTGTCTGTCTGTCTGTCTGTCTGTCTGTCCGTTTCTACGCAAACTAGTTTCTCAGGAGCTATGAGGCTGAAATTTTTAGCAAAGTCGTATTTCATTTGCAAGAAATAAATATATATATATATTTTTTTATATATTGCTGTTATTTATTGAATCTTCTCCTTTTTTAGACTAACAATAAGTGTGTCAACTCTTATATTAATAACCTAACTAACAGTCATATGACTGGCACAGAGCTAAATTATTGCTGTTTTGGAAGGTCGTTTCTATGTAGGCGGGTTCTGCTGGAAACCCGAGTCAAGCCTCTTGCCAGTTGATTAGGGTGCACAGTAAGTTTTTTTTGTAGGTCGTCATTTGCTTGTCTATTTCATCTTTTACAGCAAGAATGCCGAGATTTCTATGGATGTTTTGGCTGCGAATATATAGTACCATGGTGCCCCAGTGATAGTTCTCAGGAGTTTTGATTGCGCGCCATTCTATGATGTCCAGATAGGCTTTAGCGTGGAGTTGTAGAGCAGGACCTTGTAGTCCAGAGGCAGTGGCGATTGGGCCTTTAAAATCCAGTGAAGGCTGCTGGCTTTTGTTTTAGATGTAGTTTCTTGCATTCGATGTGTCTTCGCCAGGTTAGTGGTCTGTCGAGGTGGACGCCGAGATACGTTCCTTCTGCGTACTATTCAAGGATACTGGGGATCATGTTTGCCTGTTGAGAGTAATGGTTATGTGTTTACATTTTTGTTCGTTTATTTTAATACGCCAGTCAGATAGTCACTTCTCAACTACCATGAGGTGACTTGCTAGTTGGGTTGTTGCTCGAGTTGGGCACCTCGAGCGACTTAGGATCGCAGTGTAGTCAGCGAACGTGGATGTTGTTAGCCGCTCGTTCGTAGGCCCAAGTGCGCTGCCTTGTGAAACTCCAGCTTCGATAGTGTACTCGTCAGATGTTGTTGCGTTGCACCTTACTGCGAAGAGTATACAAGTCGAAACTAATGAAATCGGACCAATATATCCTATAGCTGCCATAGAAATGATCGGCAAAATGAATACAAACAAAATTATACCTTCTCTGTTTTTCAACGTATTTTTCAAAATTCAAAATTTAGCTTTTTTTCCGGTTATGTAATTTTGGTTTTAATCGTATCTATATTATATAGCTGCAAAATGAAAAATGTGTAGGTAAATGTAAATGTTTACAAATTTCGATATTTTTTAAATTTTTAATGATTTTTTAACAAAGAACACAATAGTTCTTCGTAGATTGCCAAGACTTTTGGTATAAAATAACATTCTGATAATAAAAATGTAAATTTAATAATTCCAAAAATCGATTTAGACTCTGAAAATAGGAAATAAAAACACAATTGTTAATTACATATATGAGGCTGAATTTATTCACAATCAATGTTTAATTAGCAAATACTAATATTTAACGATTTACTGGGTATAACTTTGTTCTCCTTTGCTTTTGGTATCGACAAGTTCGAATGTGGCTTTAAGAACTAAGGACATCGTCTTTCTTAATATCCGAGGTATATATTGATGACAATGTCAGCTGCCCCGGTGTTTGAGGGCGTCCGTGCAGGCAAGGGAACAAAGGGTCGTCGGGTTGTAGCCTCTGGGACTGGCAACCACTGAGAATCATATGGATTGAAATCATCTATATTTGGTGTATTTGGATTGCGTTCATTTGGATTGCATTCAATTGGGTTGCCATGGAGGAGTGATGGCGGGCGCTGATTGTCGGGTTTAGGGCCATGCGACTCTTGGAATTCGGGGAAATGCTGGTCCAACGGATTTTGTTAAGGCACAACATTTGTGCTTGTTGCATATGTTGTAGTCTTCACGTACGTAGGTTAATTTATAAATTAAGCATTATTCCTCAAAATTTGGCCACGCCACCAACCGCCCTCGAAACGTATAACTAAGCTATAGTCGTGATTTTCATATTAATGTAAATATATATGAAATAAATACATTTGTGCGAACGTGATCTAATTATAAGAGTAAAATCAATTGATTTTTAAACAATAAAATTTCTGTATATGCTGAGCTTCTGCAACATCGACATAAGAGTTGGCAGCAGCAATCGGTGTTGCTCAACATGTTCCTAGCAACATTTGTTGTTCGACATATTCCTACCAACATTTGTCTTCATTTCTCAATATTATCTTCTGCCTTCCGCCCTGTTTAATTAAGGCAAAGTGAATTAATTTTAACCACTTAATATCGTTAAAGTCTTGAATTTAGTAAAAAGTAAATATAAACACATATAATAAATTATTTTCTGAACGTTTGTTCCAAAAATTTGAGTTTTGATAACCATGGCAGTTACAGCCTTTATGGCAGACAATAAAGTTACAGCCTTTTAACCCCATCTCGATTGCAGTCGCATTCAGCTCTGGTTAGTCGAGTCCCGAATTGTGGTTTTGAACTGGGAATACCAAAAGGTTAAGTGTTTATGTGTTATTTATTTTATTTTTTAATTTCCGAGTTATTTTTAAATCTTTAATTTTTGATTAACCGATTAATCGTTTCGGAAAAACTTGGGAAGAATGCATCCTGGGAAGATGCCATATTACTTGTTCTTTCCTCACAGACTGTGCGATAAAAATATTTTTAATTTATTAATGTAAACAATTGAAAATTGTTTGGAACAGTCCGATATTGTACAGATATTTGTTAAAGATATTTTACGTAATATGAGTTCCGAACTGAATTCATATATTTGGGCTTCCTAAATTTGTGGATTTTACTCATCAACCAATTTAATACTCACTAGCAATTTAATACTAACAAGCGTTGAAATGCATTTAATTTATAAGAATATTATCATTTTGACCAGAAGTTTGCTACGCAGTGAAGGAAGCATCTCCGACCCCATACAGTATATAAATTCTTGATCAGCATCACCAGCCGACAGCCGTCTGTCGGTTTCTACGCAAACTAGAGTCTCAGTTATTGAGCTATCGGACCCAAATTTTTATCACAGTCTTATTTTTTTTTTTGCAAGCAGTATATATGTCGAAACTAATAAAATCAGACCAATATATCCTAAGCTCCCATAGAATTGATAGGGAAAGTAATACAAAAATATTATAACTTCTCTGTTTTTCAACGTATTTCTACAAATTTCGAAATATAGATATTTTTACGGTTATATAATTTCGGTTTTAATTTTCTTAAGATGGAACAACTATATTATATAGCTGCCATAGAAGCGATCAATCGATTTATTTGAAAATGTAAAAATCTACATGTAAAATGTGAAATGTGTAGGTAAATGTTATACACATTTTCAAACTTCGATATTTTTTAAATTTAAATGATTTTTTATCAAAGAACACAATAGTTCTTCGTAGATTGTCAAGACTTTTGGTATAAAATAACATTCTGATAATTAAAGTGTGAATTTAATTAATTCAAAAATCGATTTAGACTCTGAAACTAGGAAATAAAAAACACTACTGTCAATTTCATATATGAGGCTGAATTTATTCACAATCAATGTTTAATTAACAAATACTAATATTTAACGATTTACTGGGTAGAACTTTGTTCTCCTTTGCTTTTGGTATCGACAAGTTCGAATTTGGCTTTAAGAACTCTCCCATTATTATCCACGATCGTCCTGACATACTCCCCATCCTCCTCCTTAATATCCGAGGTAGTGACATCCACCTTTGCCAGAAAATCATCGATGACTGTGTCAGCTGCGCCGGTGTTTGAGGGCGCCCGTGTGGGCAAGGGAACAAAAGGTCGCCGGGTTGTAGGCTCTGGGACTGGCACCCATTGAGGATCATTTGGATTGAAATCATCGATATTTGGCGTATTTGGATTGCGTTCATTTGGATTGCGTTCATTTGGATTGCGTTCATTTGGATTGCGTTCATTTGGATTGCGTTCATTTGGATTGCGTTCATTTGGGTTGCGTTCATTTGGATTGCGTTCATTTGGGTTGCGTTCATTTGGGTTGCCATAGGAGGGTGGTGGTGGGCGCTGATTATCTGGTTTAAAACCATGCGACTCTTGGAAGCTGGGGAAACGCGGGCCCCACGAATTTTGTCCAGGAGCTCCATTTGTGCTCGTTGTATATGTGCTTGTTGTAGTCGTCACACTGTTTCCAATCACTCCGTTCGGCAGAGCCCAGTTTTCAAAGAATGACGGGAGAAACCCACTGCCAAATGGATTTATAAACGGGTTGAGAAAGGCCAGTAAAGACTCGTGCTCTGATATCGGATTAAATGACTGAGCAAAGTTTTCTTGGAAATCTTGGAAGGAGGTCCTCCCCGAACTATGCCATCGTTTGGTAATTGTGCTTCCGTCGGAACTTAGATCGTAGGTCACCGTGGTCACTTGATTCGGTCCATTCTGCTTCCTGATAACCAACGGCTTCCTGGTGCGCCATATCTCGTCCAATCCCGCTGCATCCAAGCCCAATCCCCGGGCCGTGGCGTAGAGAGATTCGCTGGGTCTGGTGACGGTGGCTCTGGCTGCTCCCATCTATAGGCAAACAACAAACTTTCCTGATGAGGAGCTAGAGCTAGAAGTGAGTTGCATGACCTACCTCCAGTTGAAGGAGCAGCAAGAAGGCGCAGCCAACCAAAAGATTAGCGAACTTCATTATCGATCTCTGAGCGGCACTTGTAAACACGTTGATTGTCTGAATCTGACTGAACTTGGCTGCTGATCGCGCCTGATAGTTCCGAATGAGCTTGCCAAGCGCTAGCTATTCACGCTCAGTTATGTATTCGCTAAGGTTTATACGCGGGAAGTTATACATAGAGCTTGCTATTTAAAGGTTATCGCTCCGCTGAGAGGGGTTTTTCTCATTTGAGCAGGAAAATATATTTATTCTACATAAAGTTATTCTTTATAATACATGATACCCTTTACCACGTATTGCTCAATTTTATGACCTTATGACCTTATCTTAAAGCTAAATTTTAAAATTTGCTCCGGTTTTTTCTAAATAACCAAATCGAACTTAAGAAGATTTCTTTATGAATGAACTATGCACATTTCTCGCACGTCTGTGTGTTCTATCCGCCAACAAAAAAGACCGGTTTGCTACAATACAAATAAACATATGTTCACATAGAAAACAAGTCAGACCGCTTTCGACTTGGAAATACTCATCAGAATTTTAAAAACCAAACATTTAAAAAATCTACAGCTTTTAACGCCATACTCTTAGTAAGTAGAATTAAATCATTCAGAATTATTTTTCTAACATTCTTATATTTTATCCGAATTAACTGATAATTACTAATAGGTGTTAGGCCCCAGATTGCCTGTTAGGCAGGGTATTGCATAAATTCGTATTATAATTAAATATTTATAGAAGTGCAGGTAAATTTCTCATTGCCGATTAATGTGAATTTTTTCCTGCTTCATACTGATGCGATGATCTCAATGCAATGGAGATCGTGAGACAAATTTACAGATTTTTCAACAATATAATCTGCTTGAAAACGGATGTGGTAGTGCGAGTAAGTTAAGAAAATGTTCATCGTACACCCAGAAAAAAAATTTCCTGAAATTTTAGGAATTGGCGATTTATTGCCTACAAATTTATTGCCTACAAATTTATTGCCTAAAATAATTGGCAAAATGCCATATTTTTAGGTCATAAATTTTAGGAATTGTAGGCCTACAATTTAGGCGATTGCCGAAAGCTAACTATTTCATTTTTAGGTCATGGGTTACCTAAATTTTAGGTAATAGGATGCCTAAAAATGTTCTCTCGTGTGGCTGCATTCAATTCCCAACTCTAACATCCCATGCGAGCGAGTCTCTACTGCAACTGTAAAATAAATACTGAATGCAATTTGGAATACACCTTTATTATTTTAAATGATTGTATTAATACAAAATTTATATTATATAAAAATCAAATTTTAGGCTTATATAGTCCAAAAGTGAAGATCTAGGCACAGTATTGGCTAAAAATATTCAAACAATTTAATTTTGGGCAAATCTGTCCTAGAATTAGGCCTGTTTCTATTGCCTAAAAATATGGCATTTTTGACAAATATTGTCTAAAATTTAGGCCAGTTTCCATTATCTTAAAATATGGCATATTTTAGGCAATTTGGCAGCTTATTAGTCCATGAATTTTCCTGGGAGTAGTTTTGATATTTGCTCGCACTGGTTTTTTAATGATGACTTAAATAAAATCACAAATAAAATTTAGCATCGGTTCCGTTCCAGATCTACTTGACGGCGACTAAATAATAATGTAATCAAAGAGGAAGCCCATAGTTTCAGAACAAACAGTATTATATATAAGACCCTGCAATAGATGTAAATACACAGAACTGCAGATGAACCCGGAACCCAAGGTCTCTACTGTTCCATTGGCGTTTCGGAGTCAAAGGGTGGAGGCTGTGAAGTTGTGGTCCTAGCGGTGGGTTGGGCTTAAGGTTGACTCTAGGGCTCGGAACCCGGAACCCAAGGTCTCTACTGTTCCATTGGCGTTTCGGAGTCAAAGGGTGGAGGCTGTGAAGTTGTGGTCCTAGCGGTGGGTTGGGCTTAAGGTTGACTCTAGGGCTCGGAACCCGGAACCCAAGGTCTCTACTGTTCCATTGGCGTTTCGGAGTCAAAGGGTGGAGGCTGTGAAGTTGTGGTCCTAGCGGTGGGTTGGGCTTAAGGTTGACTCTAGGGCTCGGAACCCGGAACCCAAGGTCTCTACTGTTCCATTGGCGTTTCGGAGTCAAAGGGTGGAGGCTGTGAAGTTGTGGTCCTAGCGGTGGGTTGGGCTTAAGGTTGACTCTAGGGCTCGGAACCCGGAACCCAAGGTCTCTACTGTTCCATTGGCGTTTCGGAGTCAAAGGGTGGAGGCTGTGAAGTTGTGGTCCTAGCGGTGGGTTGGGCTTAAGGTTGACTCTAGGGCTCGGAACCCGGAACCCAAGGTCTCTACTGTTCCATTGGCGTTTCGGAGTCAAAGGGTGGAGGCTGTGAAGTTGTGGTCCTAGCGGTGGGTTGGGCTTAAGGTTGACTCTAGGGCTCGGAACCCGGAACCCAAGGTCTCTACTGTTCCATTGGCGTTTCGGAGTCAAAGGGTGGAGGCTGTGAAGTTGTGGTCCTAGCGGTGGGTTGGGCTTAAGGTTGACTCTAGGGCTCGGAACCCGGAACCCAAGGTCTCTACTGTTCCATTGGCGTTTCGGAGTCAAAGGGTGGAGGCTGTGAAGTTGTGGTCCTAGCGGTGGGTTGGGCTTAAGGTTGACTCTAGGGCTCGGAACCCGGAACCCAAGGTCTCTACTGTTCCATTGGCGTTTCGGAGTCAAAGGGTGGAGGCTGTGAAGTTGTGGTCCTAGCGGTGGGTTGGGCTTAAGGTTGACTCTAGGGCTCGGAACCCGGAACCCAAGGTCTCTACTGTTCCATTGGCGTTTCGGAGTCAAAGGGTGGAGGCTGTGAAGTTGTGGTCCTAGCGGTGGGTTGGGCTTAAGGTTGACTCTAGGGCTCGGAAC